>JAPEBW010000375.1:0-58055 GCA_027405785.1 Ophiocordyceps robertsii | reverse complement strand
GAGCAGCGCCGCGGCGCGCCGCACCAACCGCTGCAGTCGAGAAAGAGCAGGAGCTGCTGCCCTGGCCAAGATTGGAGTGAAGCAGCAGAGGATGGCGTCTCAGAATAGAGATGCTCGGCCAGTGTGAGCGGTGCAGGCCAGCACAAGGCATTCTCGAGACAATAGACGTAGACCAGCATGTATGTACACACTTGGCCACAACCACATGTCATGGCTGCTCTTCGTACTCGCCCAGGCGACAGCAGACAATCTCTGCCGTTGCCCCCCCCCTGCTCGGGAAGAGAGAGGGGGGCGCCCCATCGCGGGGCCTCGGCTTCTCTTCCACGCCATGAATGATCAAGGGAGAAGAAGACGACGACGAAAACCTGGTCGTGGAGCTTCCATCGCTTTCCCCCACCGAGTCCAGCGAACCCCAGAGGCGTCCGGGCCTCTCCACTCCTACCCCCACTGGCACCTCTTTCTGTGTCCTCCCTAGTACCAAGTCGTAGGCATGTATGTACTGTGTATGTACTCTGTAAGAGTATGAGTGTATAGAGTACAGATAGACTACCACCTAGGTAGTGGCATGGTAGACCCTCTTGAGCCCCGATGACCTCGTCCAGCCATGGTACCTGCCTACAACCTAGCTACCTAGCAGGTACCCATCCGTGTCTCCATGTCGGCGATAGGAGAGATGGGGGCGATGAAGGCGCGCACGCGCACCCGTTGGTCCATCTAGCCAGTGCCGCCGCTAGCGGAAGGCTCCATCTCCGTTCTTTTTTTATGATTTTTTTTTTAAATATTGTTGGTGTTAACGGTCGCCGTCTATTCCTAATCCTCTTCATATCCGTGCCCACTGGTCTGCCGCTGCGTGTGTGTGCAGTATGTGCGGGTGCGGATGCGCCCCGTGGCCGACGCACTGATGGCCAGTCTGACACCGGCCCCACGGGTTGCAAGAAACACAAAAAGAGTCAGAGTCAGAGGCTTGTTGTGCGCGCCGGCGCCTGGGGCAGCCGCCTCGGGCAGCGTCCGCATCTCGGTGTATAGCAACGGGCCTCGTCGTCCGAGACGGGCATGGAGCCGCCGGCTTGGCTTTGTGCTCTCAACTTGAATGAGGAGATCAACACGCATGTCCAGAGGATACATGCTCGGTACACTCGAGCACACACACTGGCTGGATGTACATACACCCCGGATATTTTTCATCTATTCCTGCATTCGCCTCGTACGCACCGCACCGTACCGTACGTACATACATACGGATACATGCTGGCGCTCTGCTTGCTCACGACGATGCTGCAGCGGCAACACCCCACCCCTTTTGAAGAGGTCCAGAGCTCGGAAAGGGGCGACGCACGCACGCACGCACGCACTCGTCCTGACGCCGTTCCGTCCATGCCGTCAGCTAGCAGCTAGCCTCTGTCGTGCCCCGACTCCAGGGCACCGACTGCTGGTGGCTGTGCATTCTGTCGACCCTTAGGGTCCTCCATCTTCTAGAATACATGCAATGAAAAAAAAGAAAAGAAAAGGCTCAAGTTACATACGCCATTGCATGTACGGATACTAGTGAGGAAGAGCAGAGGGCCAGCCTCCTCACTGGCCCTCGGAGCATTCTCTTGGACTCCATGTAACCAAGTGTCGTCAGGGCCCGGAATGTGCCCTAGCGTCGCTCTACCGTACCCCCCCCCCCCCTGGTCACTTGCCCCCCCAATGGCCGTTGCCGAGCCAGGTAGCCGCTACTTCTCGGTGCTCTATTTTGGCCGGCCAGCCATGCAAGCCACACAGCCTCGGCAGGCTGGATTGGCCTCTTCCATCGTCACCGGTACGTTGGCCCGTGACAACTTTTAGGCATCTTTTTCCTAGTACAGAGTACATACACACTGTACCTTTTCTTTTTTCCCTCTCCTTCTCTCTCCCCCCACTCTCCACCTCCACCTCTTTCTCTTGTTGACCACTTCACTCCTCCACTCCACTCCACTCCACTCCTCCTCTTCCTCCTCCTTGTCGGACCGTCGTCGACTCCTCGGCAGACGCTTGATGGGAGGCTGTTCTTTTCCCGTTAGGGGAGAGGACAGAGAACAGAGGCAGGGAGGGGGTGGGATGGCAAGGGGGGGTTGGGGTGTCTGCAGGAGAGTTGCTTTCGCAAAAGGCCCTGTCCCTGTCTCTTGCGGGCTCCCGCGATCTCGTGCGATTGCTTAGTCCATCACCCATCCCACGACGCCGTCGTCAGGGAAAGCTGATCTCGTCCCCGACGCAACGTCCGCCTGCCAGACGTGCATAGACGCAGGCTCTTCAACGTCGGCCGGACCACGCGCCATCAATGGCAACGGGACAAGAGGGCGGCAGAGAGAGACAAGGGGAGTCTCGTCGTGGTTCAAGCGAAGCTTCTGCCGGGGCTCAGTCCTCCTTCCGAGAAGGGCCGCATGCACGGGCAGGCCCTGGCATTCGCTTCAGAGTGCGCGGGATGGGGGAGGGGCCAGACGGGCGGACGGGCGGACGGATGGATGGATGGAGAGAGGCACGACAATGACAGGAGGGACGAGGGCCCGGAGAGACAAGAGCCCGTTTGCCTCGAAGCAAAGGCCCGTTCCCCCAAAATGCACAATACTCGGGCCGCCGTGTATGAGGCACAAGCAGACACGCCCCTGCCCAGCCCACGCATCGGGTTCCTCATACCCAAACCTCGCACCTCGGGCGAGTACCTGCTCTTGGAGTCTTGGTACCAAACTTGAGGCCGCTAACAGGGCGGATACCTGTGTCATAACGGAGGAACCCCGTCAAACGTGCTGGCTACTAGCTCCCGTTCCTGGACGTTAACACCGGCCCCGTCCCAAACCCAAATCTATGTATCCGCCCCCGGAACATGTGCCGGGCCTTTTTTTTTATCATCTTTTTTTTACCATTGGCACACCCCTCCTCCATCTGCCGTCCTGGGGCTCCATTCGGATGCCTTACAGAGGGAAGGAGCAGATACAATACATACAAGTACATGCGCCCATGACCTCGTCCATGATTTGCCTCTCCGTAGTTGCCTCGCCTCTTCTCCTTTCCCCATTACCAGCAGAGCCATCCTCCTCCTCCACCACCACCATCATCATCATCATCATCTTCTTCTTCTTCTCCATCACCATCCTCATCCTCATCCTTGTCGAGTCGACTTGCTGTCAGCTACCCTCTCAAAGACGTGTCACCGTCGCCTGGTTCCTTCGACGAAGCCGTGCTTGCCCAAGAGGAGAAGGAGAAGAAGAAGAAGAAGTAGTAGAAGAGGAAGAAGAAGAGAGAGAGCGCAGCCCAAGGCCGACTTCTTCGACCGCCTCGCGCTTTCCTTCCAGACGACTGGCCGCCCGCTTCGACGTCTGCTACAGGAGAGAGAGGGCCGCTTCGCGGAGACATGAACACATGATGACCGCCGCAGCATATCCGGCGACCATGACGGAGCTGAGGGGCGAGCCCGCCCACTCGAGCATCTGGTCCAACTACGGCAGCTCGACTCACCTGCCCAGCAGACTCGGCGGCGCCATGGACTCGCCCTTTCACGCCTCGTCGGCCGCCCGCCCCCGCAGCGGACACGGAGGCCTCGATCACCACCAGGCCTACCCCTACCGCGCCTACTCTCAGGACGAGTCCAGCCCCTACGACCGCCACCCGAGCTACTCGAGCCTCAAGCGCTCCTTCTCCCAGGCCGAGCCCCCCGCCTACCAGGAGATTGTTCAGGATCTCCGCGAGGATGGCTCGCGCCTCACCGTCAACCAGGACCACAAGCTGCTGGCCTTTCGCCGCGCCCAGGACAAGTCGACCGTCGTCGACCAGCACGGCCGCGTCCAACAGCTTGAGCTCTCGGCCCAGCTCCACGGCATGTTCTTCCTCTCCGAGATGCCCTCCAGCGCCAGCGACGGCTCCGTCATCCAACCCGAGTTGACGTGCTACCGCCGCAACCTCTTCCAGATCAGCGGCTCCCTCGTCATGCCCCGCGGCCAGCTCTCCGTCGTCAACGACGCCAACGAGACGGTCCCCGTCTCCAACATGGAGGTGGCCATCTCCGCCATCGAGTCGGTCGACGGCAACTCGATTCGCCTCATCGTCATACCCTGGAAGACGCCCCCGCCAAACTCTCCCGAGATCAACCAAGCCGCCGACCAGGAGCCCCCCACCCTTCCCCTAATCCCCTTCCAGGACGACGGCGCAGACACGGATGGCGAGCTCGCCGTCTACCCCATCGGCTGGCGGCGCCTGCAGTTCAGAGTGTAAGTCGATCCAACTAGAACCTTCCCCCTTTTCCTTTCGTCTCGGTACGCTCGAAGCTCACCTGTTTCCTCGCAGAGCCACGGCAAACAACGGTCGCAGGAAAGAGCTCCAACAGCACTTTGTCCTGCATCTCAAGGTGCTGGGAACCCTGGCCGACGGCTCTAAGGTGGTCCTCTCCGAGTCCACGACGGCTCCTATCGTCGTGCGAGGCCGCAGTCCGCGCAATTTCCAGGCCCGCAAGGAGATCCCCCTACTGGGATCCAGCGCCGGCTCCAGGGGCCAGGCCTTGGTTGAGACGGGCTTGGGCGTCGTCGCTAGTGCGCTGAGCTTGCGGCATGACACCAAGCCGAGGAGCATGGATATGCAGGTTCCTCGGTCGTCGTTTACCTTTAGCCCGCCAAAGCCCCAGGGCAACACGCTGAGCTCACTCCGCTCCAAGTAAGTGGCTTTGTGCCTTGTTCCCGCCCGTACAGACGGCTGATGGAGATTCGCAGCTCCTATCCATCGTGGAACTCGCAGGTGTCCGCGTCCAGCCCAGGCGCGTATCCGTCAACGTCCATGGGGGCCGACTCCTACCCTAAGTTGCCCCTGTCCGCCGCCCCCGGGTTCACCACCGAGCCACAGGAAATGCCGCTCCATGCAGCAATAGCGCCGGCGGTGCCGCTGCCGCTGCCGGCCAACGACCAGTCTCAACCGTCGCTGCGCTCTCACTACTCGTACACCACCTCGGCCCCCCAGCTGCCCGGCAGCAGCGTCACCATTGGCGGCACGGACAGCGCCTTTAGCATGCCTCGCTACGTTGACAGTAACCCCCGGCCGTCCAAGAGCCCGCGGCAGTCGGGCCATCAATCCGTGCACAGCTCGGGGTCCATCACCAACACCGACTCGTCGTCTGACTATCGGTACGGGTCGTACCGGGGCGCCAACGGCGGCGGCAGCGATGCGTCACAGCCGCAGACGTACCCTCCTCCGAGCTCTTGGACGACTACATCTTCCGAGCAGAGCTCCAGCTTGGCGTACGCGGCGGCCAACGACGGCCGGTCCTACTCATTTTCGCACGAGCCATACAAGAGCGGATCGTTGGCGATACCGCCTCTCAAGCACGAGCCGGCGTCTTCCAGCGTCTACAGCGGGGGGTCGCGAGGATCCTTTGACACCATGAATAACTATTCCTGGAGTGCGGCCTAGAGAGCAGTCGTCTCAGCCCTTGACGCTCCAGCCGAAGCAGCCATGTGCGGCTCGTGCCCATCTGGCCATTTCACCCCAGGGGGTTGGGGCAACATTAAAGAGTGGCCCGTCATTTTCATTCTTGCTTGATCTTGTACAACATCTTCTTCTTCTCCCACGTTGTCTCCCTCGCCACGTGGGGTCATTCAACAGGGCGAGATGTCAGAACTCATTCCTAATTTTGTCTGCTATTTTTGTCCTTGTTTATTCGGGGAGGCGCTCATGACGGCAACGGCCCTGGTGCTACTCGATTTGGCGTACCCGCCACCCCAGGGGCCGATGAGAGCACGTTGTCTTGTCATCCGGAGTTGGAGCTTTCCGGCAAGCCGCGTTGGGGTAGTGGCAACCGGCAGACAGGGGCGGTTGGCTCGTTGCGGAAAATGCAGGCGTGAGGGCGCCGATGTGATTGGAGCTGGTCGAGTGGGACGAGGCGCCAACGGACCAGGATGCAGCTGCGTGCATTTTGGGCTGCGAGACAGACAGCCTCACGAAGCCGAGGAGAAGACGTTTTGGGTGGCCCGTCTGGTTTGAGCAAGTTTCGAGAGGCTTATGCCGCGTGACGCCCGCGCCGACGACTCACGGCGTGAGAAGCGGGGGAGAGGCGAGAAGCATCGCCTTTGCTCTGGTCGGGAGGAACATGGCCCCGGTATTCTCTCGGACTTGCAGCGGCGGCGAGCTTGCTGCGAGAGGAAACGGCACCGACCCGATTCCCTTTCCCCGTTTATTAATTTCGGCCATTGTGTCACGAGGTCATCGGGACGTTCTGTCTTGTTTCAGCCATTATCTGTCGCATGGCGAAGGACCGCATCCCATTTTCAACGGGGGTCCCCTCAACGGTAAGACGCCGCATCTGCCCGGCTCCGCCGCCGGGAACATCCCGACGCTGTCCGTGACTGGTGAAAAAAATGACCTGAGAAGTTGGTTGTGGTGTGGGGGTGGCTATGAATGACAAGAGGGCCCACGAGAGGATGGTTACTTGACTGAGTTGGGGCGTTATCTTTTGATACAAATGTGTTTGTGCTATTCGGAATGGAGAGGCTGTTATGAGAAGCATTTTTACGTCCAAAGGGGCGACGGGGCGAAGCCGGCGTTATTGGAATGAATTCCTTGTGCCTCGAATTCGAGCCTTCTCTTGTTACGAGGCGGGTTGGTAGTGGTGGTGGTGGTAGCAGTATTGTACTGTGTGGTGGCAGCGTCTTTTAATGTCAAAATGTGTAACAGGCTTTTGGCCGATACAACAGTGTCGGATGATCAAGGGGACGCGTTCCGGGGGCACCTGACTTGATGTTTGATTTTCCCTATTGAATCTTGGGCGGCTTGTGAGTGAGGTTGTCTCGTTTGGGTGTGTACAGTGTGACAGAACATCATGTCTTTGTGCCTCAACGTATCCACAGGCCAAGTGGGTACTTGCAGGCACAGTGCCAGCTCTAGGTACAGTATGGCCGAATTGCAGAGCTTGGTTCGGACCCTCGCTCGAGTCGCGTGGCCGATAAGATAAGGGCGCTCCGCCTTTTCGGGCGGAGTGGAACCACCCGAGACGACCCACTCGTGCTGGCCGTCGTTGCAGGATTTCGACTTGTCCAGACAGACGTCAACTCCCACTCACCTTGAGCGAGTACAATCAGCGCCGCCTGGTCTGCCCAGCCGCGCCAAAGAAGCTGGGACCACGTACGCCATGTTTGATTTACCGGATGCCAAGAGGTTTGCTTGTGGATTGACACTTGTCCCCTTGGCCGGGCATGCTACTGATCATGGAACAGGGTGAGGCGCGAGGATATCACCGAGGCACTTGGGACCGGATGGCTCGACAACAGCGACGACGAGGGCATCAAGGAGGAGCTGCATGCACAAATTGGAGAAGCACTGGGCCTGAATCTAGGCGTCTTCTCGCCACCGAGCCCGCCTCCCAAAGAGACTGGTGCTGAGGAAAGCCAAGAAGAGGACCTGGGCGCATTCGAGTTTCGGCTCTTTAGCACAGCGGGATCCAAGGCCAAGGTTGTGCTGCAATCGGAAAATGAAGGGCAAGGCGGAGGCGGGATTGTGGCAAGACGGTCGTCTTCGCACTACCTCGTCCCAAGGCTCCCTGCAGAGTTGAGGCGGCAGTACGAGTTCGCGGCGGTAAGTGGTGAGGACGTGTTGGCGCGGTCCCGGCAGAGGACATGGGGACTCGAGTTGCCGTGGAGGGTGACGCACATGACCACGACGACTACCTCTCCAAAGGCCAAACCGACCGTCGAAACAGGCGCCGCGGCGGACTGCACCGAGTCGGCCGGGAGAAAGCGGCCGGGGAAGAAGACGCGGATGGCGCTGCGGAAGAGGGACCGGGCGAGGAAGCAGGTCGAGGAGAAGGCGGCGGAGAAGCTAATAGATAAGGAGGAGCACCTCAGGGATAAGAAGAAGAGGCTGAATCGGGCCAAGAAGCTGAGAAAGAGGGCCAAGGACAAGGAGAAGAGGATGGCGGCGAATGGGACTGAGTCGGATGGCTCTGGATGAAGCCTTATGGAGGTGCAACGAGCAGAAGGTGTTGGTGGCCCTGGTATCGTACTAGGCACTTACCTACCCAAGGTACCTCGGCTCTATCATAAACGCGCCCTGCCATCCGACCATTACCCGGTAGGCAGGTACCAGCAGGTCGACCCCCCCCTTGGGGGCCAGGTACGGCAGGAATGGGGTGCGCCGCCCCACTAGCTTCAGAAGCTCATCGCCTGCAGAGACCCCCCTCGACGACGTGCCCCTCGACCACGTCGTCGACCCCCTCGATCACCTCGACCACGTCGACCAGCCAGTCTGTCGCCCTTTGACGCGCGTCAGTTGGCAGAATCAGCAACCGCCCACAAGCCAAAACGCAAGCCCGCGAGCCGCAAATCGACGGCCTGACGAAATCAATGGAGTGAATTCGGCAGAGGCATCGACTGGTTTCTTGGGCTACAGCCTCCACCCCATCATGTGCCACCAGGGAAGGGCGTACTTCGTAGCCTGACACCATCGCCCACCATCATGAACAGCCTTTGGCCCTCGACCAGGGCGGCGTCTCGAGAGACGAGTCCCGATGACGATGACGCCGGCCCCCTGCCCGCCACGCCGACCGACGATGTGGCCGACACCGGACAAGTGGCAGACGTCGGCCCTGGGCCCGGCGCCGATGAGCTCGAGAAGCCCCCCGTGCCGCCGCCTCCGCCGCAGCCGCCAACGCGCCCAGGGCTCGCACGCAATTCCCTCCAGCCGGGACCTCCCCTTCCGCCGCCGCCGCCGCCATTGTCGGGGTCTGCGCACGGCCGGGGCAAGCAGCAGTATCAGCAGCAGCAACAACAGCAGCAATATCAACAGCAGCAGCAGCAACTACAGCAGCAACAACAGCAGCAGCAGGGAATCCCGGCGCCGACCGACTCGCTATCGCTACTGCAGCTGCGCCGCATCGTTGCCGAGGTGAACCGCGCCGAGCCCGTGGCCTACGACTTTGCCTACTCGGACATGGGCCCGCACACCGAGGAGATTGACGAGTGGTTTGCGTACCAGTTTTGGCAATGGGTGCGGCTTAACGCGGCGCAAAAGGCCTTTGAGTGGCACCTGAACCACGAGTCGGCGGCCGCCGGCGGAGGCGGCGTGGGGGGCCACGCGTGGGAGGATGCCGACAACGACACGCGCGCGAGGTTCGTCCAGGCTGCCATTGCTGGCGTGCAGTCCAACGATGCCGCGCTGCGGTCGGCGTCGATTGGGAAGCTCGTCTACCTGGTGCTCGGCCGGTGGGGCGACACAGCCATGCCCAGATTTACGGGAATAGGTGCTGGCAGGTCGGTGGCTAGCCCGCCGCAGCTGCAGGCAATCAAGGCTGGTGTCGAGTGCCTCACTTCGCTCGAGGGTCTGCCTGTCATCTGGGGGGCGCTGCGCAACTGCTTCGAAGTACACTGGTACGGCCCCTCCGGCTTTCTTCTCTCTCGGAAGAGAGACATTCAGAACGTTGACTGACCGACTCCAGGTCTGGCGATATTCAGCAGCAGGCCAGCCCCCAGGAGGCTCAGGACGAGTTGATGAACCTCATGACAATCATGTACATAACCATTCAGGAAACGCTCAACGACCCAGACGACATGTCGTCTTCGTATGGAAAGCTACGTGCGTCTTGCCGTGCCCTTGGCAGCCTTCATCCTTGGCCGCCGCCCCTGCTGACACTCAACCAGTCGAGTTGAACCCTTCACTTGTCGATTTCATGCTCACGGCAACGTCCAAACTCCGCTGGGACGAACAAAACGCCATGCCCCATACTCAGGTGAGTTGTGCGGCTTGCATACGCTTGCCGAGGGCTTCGACTGACGCCTCGAGCAGATCTTCTTGCTCTTTTGGAAGTCCATCCTGCTGGTTTTTGGCGGAAGCAGAGAGCTCGAGAATCTGAAAAGGGCCACCAGCGAGATGGCCGCCGACGCCAAGGACAAGGACACTATCACGGCGTCGCCCTTGGACTACCACGCGTTCCGCCAAGAGATTGCCTCCAAGTACCCGGCATACGTTCCTCCACAGTCCTTGATTCCTCTCGAGGCGGATAACAACTCCCTCCTCCCCCCGCTGCCGAACCTTTCGTCTAGAAATAATGCTTCCGCCGGCATAATCCCCACGCCGACCCATGCCCAAAGCGGCGGCGCCTCCATCCTTCATCAGCCAGTCCACATCGCCACTCCCGCCCCGTCCCCGCCTCCGTCCCCCGGCGTGGGAGGAAAGGGCGGCAAGAAACAAAACTATCAGACGAACCAGAATTTCCCATTCATGTACCCGCCACTCGATGCCACGAGTAACAGCGCCGGCGGCAAAGGCTTGGCCGGCGTGCACGACGCGGTAATCAGCAGGAGATGGGAGGGCAGTGACATCCCCGCCTCGATCCTCGAGGCGGGCGAGCTCTTCTCGTCTCGTGTCCGAATGAGTCGCGCGACCCGGCAGATGTGGGACGAGCGCGAGCGATTCCTAAAATACGAGCGCGGCTGGGAATTGGAGAGCGAAGACGACGAGATCGTCCATCTCGACCTGGACGAGTTGACGTTGGAAGAGAAGCAGGTTCTTGAGGAGCTCAAGGCCGAGGACAGGAAGAAGAACTCGCCTCCGCCCCCCGAGGTGGAGGTGGATTTTGGCCCGAAACCCGAGCGGCTGAGTGACAGAGACAAGCAGAGACTCACTGCAGTGGAGAAGTTCTACGTGAGCAGCCTCTCCCTCCCCTCGGCTCCGACATGATGATCCCCTACTGACGTACATTCC
Organism: Ophiocordyceps robertsii; assembly: GCA_027405785.1. Classification (NCBI taxonomy): domain Eukaryota; kingdom Fungi; phylum Ascomycota; class Sordariomycetes; order Hypocreales; family Ophiocordycipitaceae; genus Ophiocordyceps; species Ophiocordyceps robertsii. Next base: position 47,363 of record JAPEBW010000375.1, on the reverse strand, counting down.
CTCGGCAGAAAGATGCTCTGCCCCATCTGCAGTCGCTAGTGATCGTCCTGCTGCGACCGATTTTGATTAATGTGACGGCCATTGTGACGCAGCAGGCGGCGCAAATGTCCAACGGGATGGCCGGCAGGGGCGGCGGCCCGGCGATGCAAAAAGGACCGGACATGGGCGGGCAAATGGGCCGTGCCGACGAACCAGAGCTGTCTCCCGAGGACGTCGACGCAGCGAGGACGCGCGAGATTACGGCCAAGGCCATGACGGGCATTCTGATCCTGTTGCTGAAGTGGCTCAGGGTTTCTCGTGAGACTTGCAACCTGCCGTGAGCGTCCGTCGCGAGCTAACCGCGATTGCGCAGACGTTCTCAAGTTTGAGTATCTCACCCAGCTTCTCCTGGATTCCAACTATATCCCGCTTGTTCTCAAGCTCTTTGCACATCAGGATATCCAGCAAGTGGTGGACAGTAAGATGGACCGCGTCGAGAACAGGTGAGCTGGCTTGTCCACCCGCGACGGTGACTGGGGTTTGACTCGGGCAACAGCTTCTTCCAGTTCTGCAACCTCCGATCCAGGTTTAAGTATAAGATCGAGAGCGACTTGGAGAACGAGGATGACGAGGACGAGGGTGGGGCAGCAGAAGGGCACGCAGAAGGCGAGCCAGGCGCCGGCGACGACAGCGACGACAGCGCAGCGCCAGCTCCCATCAAGAGACGACGGTCGCCCGAGCAGGGAGAGGGAGAGGCCGACGAAGACGCCGACGAAGACGCGGGCAGCGACGGGCAGGCGTCGACGCGGCCCGAGGTGGACGAGCTTGGATACCCGGTCAACCCGCTACCGGCGGAGCCCATTACTGACTTTTCGCGGCGCAACTTTTTCTCGCTCATCAACTACCTGCGGGTGATGCAAAAGATATGCAAGAACAAGGCGCACCGCAACCTGCTGCTGGTGCAGTACAAGTCGTCGACGATTCTGCGCAAGTCGCTGCGGGTCCCGCAGGAAGAACTGCGGCTGTACACGCTTAAGCTATTCAAGAACCAAGTGCCGTACTGCGGGCGTAAGTGGCGGCAGAGCAACATGCGGGTCATCACAGCCGTGTACCTGCACTGCCGACCGGAGCTGCGGGACGAGTGGCTGGCGGGCAGCGACGTGGACGCCGAGGTGGAGGGGGCGCTGCCGCTGGAGCAGGGCCTGCGGAGCTTGACGCACTGGCGCAACGTGCGACGGTACCCTGACAGGATCGCGACCGACATCCGCACGGCGATGCGCGAAGAGCAGGACTTTTTTACGCGCGAGCTGGAGAAGGTGGACGTCAACTGGGCGGACATGGGGGCGGACGACGGCACGAGCGAAACGGATCACGTCGAGGGGTGGGCATGACGATGGCGTAGAAGAGGAATAGGGGCGGGGGTCATGGTGTTTGGAACACTCGATTCATGACAGCGCAGTGCGAGCAAGCGTACAGAAATGTGTACATGATTATTATCCAACATGGCAGCAATTGGCCGTGGCATGGCGCCAAGAAATCAGGTGGTAGAAACAAAGACTCGTTACAATAAGAAGCGGCAGCGGCCGTTGGCGATGAGACGTTCCACACATGGACGTCTGTTGCGCGCAAGGGCGGCAGGGTATAATGGTCATGGGACCTAGGCTGTCCCGATAGTCGCAGACTCGGACGGGGGGTGATTTAAGCCATGTCACATGGACAGGCCAGCAAATAGTCGATGGGTCGAGAAAGATGAGATGAGACGAGAAGACGTAGGCGGCGGCTTAGGCACGGTTGTAGACGCCGTCGTTGTACTGGTATGCGGCAGGCTGCGGCTGCGACTGCGGCCCAGCGCCGTGGTGAGGCTGATGGCCGTAGCCAGCCTCGGGCTTGTTTGCGTAGTCGTTGCCGCCGGGCACGTGGGAATCTGCCGCGGCGGGGCCGACAGCCGTGGTCTCGGTGCCGTAGCTCTGGCGGTCGGCGCCGTTGAGCTGGGTCGGGTGGGTGTGCTCGGGGAGGGCGTTTGGCTCGTCGGCGGGCTGCGTCTTGGGCTTGCGGCGGAAGCGCGAGGCGAGGCCGGCAAAGGCGCCCTTTGTGCCGTAGCCCGACGTGTAGTTGTTTGCGGGGCCGGGGCCGAAGCGCTTCTCCTTGCGGTGGTGGCGGACGAGGGCGACTTCGATGAAGGCGGCCAATATGAAGAAGAAGCTGAGAGGCGGCGGCGTAAGCAAAGAGTGAATGCCCAGGGGGTAATATATATATGGGGGCTGGACTCGACTCACATGGCGATGATGGCGACGGCCATGCAGGCGGTTTGCAGGCGGCAGGTGGTGCGGAAGCTGGGCAGGGCGGTGAAGCCCTCGGAGGGCCCCTCGGCCGTGTCGCCCGACTGACCACTGCCAAAGGGGGTGTCGAGATAGCCGCTACACGAGCCGGCGCCGTGCTTGTTGGCGACGGCGACATATATGAAGGCGCCGACGAAGGCGAGGTCGAGCAGGATGGCAATGGCCGAGGTGAAGAGGAAGCCGGCGACGCAGCAGAGCAGGATGAGGCCGACGAGGGTGTAGAGGACGGCGGCACCGGCAATGCCCTCGACGGCGCGGGCGCTGGTGGGGATGGGCAGCGAGTGGTTGTGCAGGGCGGCGAGGAAGTACGAGTAGACGCCGAGGATGAGGGCGGCGCAGAGGAACTGGATGCCGCGGACGAGCCACTGGAGGCTCTTGAGGGCGAGGCCCGACTTGGCGCCCATGGTGGGTGGAAAGGAAGGGGTGGGGGGGGGGGGGTTCACGGGGGTGAGGAGGAGGAGGAGGAGGGTGGTATGTATGTAGACGGTGAGGAGGGTGTAGACGGTGAGGAGGAGGAGGAGGAAGGCGGTATGTGTGTATGTATGTAGATGGTGGGACGACGAAGATGCATCAGGCAGGCAGGGCTCAGGGCTCACTTATCAACTGCCGGCGCTGGGCCATTACGTCGCCTCCTTGTGGCTGGCCGGTGGAAGGCCCGGGCCACCTCGCGTCGAGAGTCTATGAGATGCCATCTAGGTACCTGGTGGTACATAGGTAGAGTTTGAGACGGAGAGTACATGCTGCTCACCGACGTCTTTGGCTGCTGCCATTCACATGCAGACAGAGTTTCAAGTGTAACAAAACCTAGATTTGTGACGATGACGAAAGGACACGGCGTGGCTGGTGGGGAAGACGTGAGGCTAAGCCCTGTGCCATGTCGTCACTGTGGCGGAGGACCCCTGCATGCTCAAATACTGCACAGCACCTAATACTGTACGAATACTTGTCGCGCCCTGGCTGAGCCATAGGTCCACAGCACAGTGTGTACAAAGCAGTGTGTGCAGTCCAGAGTATGTACTGCACATAGGATAAGTAGGTACCTACTGTAGGTAGGTACCTAGGTAGGTATACATGAAGTAGGTACAACAGTCCCGAGAGGTGTCCCTCGTAGTGTGATTGACTCTATAGGGGTATATTGGAGATGCGGCGCTATATTTTGCACACCATGCCGGAGAGGCCCCAGCTGTAACTCTTACCAGGCGCTCCGTCTCCTTTTCTTCATCAGCAAGAGCCGCCCCCCTGCCTTACAGCTCCGTCCTTTCGATGAGCTCGATGCCGTACTTTTCCTTGAGCTCCTTCATAATGGGCGCGTTGATCTTGACCGTCATGGGAGCCAGTACGCCCTTTTCGGCCAGGGTTCCGTTCAGGACCTGCTGGACGGCCACGGCGCAGGGCACGCCGACGAGCTTGGCCATGGCCGAGTAGCCCTTGGGGTCGCCGTACTCGACGAGCGTCGACGTGCGCGTCTCGCGCGACCCATCCTTATGCTCGATCTCAAACTTGTGCTGCAGCAGGACCATGTCGCGTTCGTCCTTTTCAAACTGCATCTTCTGCTCCAGTGTGGCGCAGAGGGTGTCGAGCGGGTTGCCGCGGGGCGAAATCTTCTCGTCCGAAAAGATGCCGATCCAGCGCAGGCCGCTGAGGATTCGCGCCTTATCCTCGGGTGAGTCAAACGTCGACTTGGCCACGACAGCGGCTTCCAGGTCGCCGGGGCTCGAGGACGGGGCGCCGACAATGGCCCTGGTGGCCTCCTTCCACGACACGGGGGTGCTCAGGATGTCTTTGGGTGTGTCTTCGAGGAAGCCAATCTCGACGAGCACGCGGATGAACTGCGGGAAGCCCTGGTATCGCAGCGTGCCGCGGACAATGGTCTGGGCCTCGGGAATGCTGTATCGCTCCTTGTAGGGCGTCGAGTCGCGGTTCGGGTAGGCGACAAAAGCATAGCCGGGGTAGATGAAGTAGGGCTTGGCCGTGCCCATGAGGTCCTTTGAGGCAATGTCGACAATATTGCCGCCCTGGTAGATCCTGGCGGCGTTTCTCAGCGCCAGCAAGACGCCGCGAGAGGACCAGGAGAATTTGTAGCCGAGCGGGTTGCCGGAAGCCTCGGGGGCGGGCAAGCCGCCGCAATATGAGAGGAAGGACAGGATCTTGCCGCCGGCCTGGTGGACCTCGTCAATGGTCTTGACGGCGTAGAGGTGGTCAATGCCCGGGTCGAGGCCAATCTCATTCATGACGGTGATGCCGCCGTCCTTGCATTGCTGGTCGAGCTCCATCATGGCGGGGGAGACGTAGCTGGTGGTGACGACATTCTTCTTATTGCGAATGGCCGACTTAATGACGGTGGCGTGGAAGGTGTAGGGAATGAGGCTGATGACGAGGTCGTGCTTGGCCACCTCTGCGTCGAGGGCCTTGTCATCCGACACGTCGAGAGAGACGGCCGTGGTGTTTTTGACGCCGGCCGACAGCTTCTTGGCGGACTCGAGGGTCCGGCAGGCTACAGGCGGGCACGTGAGCATGTCTGTCTACCGAGGCTCAATGGACGGGGAGGAGGCTGGCAACTCACCGACCGTGACAGGAATGCCGGCGGCGGTGAGGATGTCGAGCGTGGGGCGAGTGACGAAGCCCGCGCCGAGCATGAGAACAGACCTGGCCATTGCGCGTCAGATGGGGGAGCCACTGACACGGCCGGTCAGTTCGGGGCGACTCACTGTTGGCGAGCCATGATTGCGGCGAGTCTCGAGGCGTCGTCGAGTGGAATCCGGGCAGTGGATGTTGACGATGAAAAAGAGGCGAGTTGCGGCAAGAGGGGGAGACTCACGTTTTCGACTTGTGAGGGGCCGGCAAAAGCCCGGGCCGCTTTCCGGAGCTTACATACATGCTTGCCGGGTACGTTCTTCGTACAGTACTTGGTTATGTACTAGGTAGGTACCTTAGGTAGGTACTGTGGAAAAGGGAGCTCTAGAAGATAATGATAGTGTCTAGCTAGCTAGGAAGGAATATGTGTGCGAAGGGGTGCCCTTATATATATGTGGCTAACCCCTGCAAATGAGGGCTAGGGCTACGCCTAGGGCTCTCGCAGTGAAATAAGTATAAGGCCCTAGCGTTTACACTCCTCTCGTTTATAACACCTCCCCTTAGCTATATATAAGGCGCATATATATATAAAGCCTTACGATATAGCCTCTCCCTTATATATTATACTTATTATAGTGTTTTTTAATCTTAATTAATTATAACTAGCTATTCCGCTTATATAACGCCTTATTTATATATAAAGCCTTTTAAAGCTTTATTTAGCCGCTTTTCTTATTCTTAGCTACTAAACGAATTAATTGTGTTTTTCTCTTAAGAGGCCTTTTATAAAGCTATCGGCGATTATCTTATTAGTCTATACCTATACTAATCGAAAGAAGCTTTTATTAATATAGTAAATAATCTATTTATAATAAATATTAATATACTTAGTCTTAGCTAAGTTATTTTTATTTAGCACTATAAGCCTTATATTTTAGCTATTTATAAAGATTATAAATAAACTTAGCTATAGCTAGCCTAGCTTTATTAATAGCTAATATTGCTATATCGCCGCTATGCTTATAGGCATAAGGTTTATAAACTCCGCTTTTATTAATAAGGTCGCTATAATCGTTTACCTTTTACTTTTTTAAAAGATAGGCTTATCGCTAAGAAATATAATATAGCTAGCCGTAAAGTAGCGAGTGCTTTAATCGTTAATAAAGGAGGTATCCGTATATACTTAGAGCTTAAGGTCTTTAATTAAGTATTTCCCCTTTATTACGACCTTATAGTTTAAGGTGCCTTTAATATAGCGCTATAGCGTTTTTATAATCGCTTTATAGTTATATATTAAGTTACTACTAGCCTTAAAGAGCTTATTCGCCGTATATATAATATTTAGCTAAGTGCTTATTAATAGGTAATTAAGGCTACTAGTTTAGTATAGCTACTTTATAGTATTTATTATAGGTTCTTAACTCTTTTAATTATAAGGAACCTTAAGTCTTACTAGCTATAGCGCTTTTATAGCTCCGGTAACCTCTTAACCGAATTTTTTAAGGATCTTCTTAACAAACCTCGTTTAGTATATAAAAATCGTTCTTACTGCTTTATCCCGTTTAAATTAAATACTAAGGAATTCTTAAGGCTTGCCGAGTTACTTAGTCTTATATAGCTTAGTTAAGATATTAGCCGCGGCCTTAATAGCTTTTTTAGTTAGTGCCGCTATAATAAAATTATCTATATAGACGATTATAAGTATATCGCTTACCTTATAGCGAAGGATATACTTATTTATCTTAAGGCGCTTAAAGCTATGCTCTCTTAAGTTTATACTTACTTAGTCGTACTACTACTTAGGCGAGCTTCTATAACTATATAAAGCCTTATTAAGCTTATAAACCTAGCCCGTGCTATCCTTAAGCTTATAAGGCTATATAACGAAAGCCTCCTTTTATACTTTTATATATATATAAGCGTAAATAACGTTAAATTGTTCTTACTTTAAGTCCTTAATTATAACGATCGTTATAAATAGCTTTAACGAAGCTTAGTATACTACCGCTATATAAAGCTCCTTTATAGGCCTATCCTTTAAGTCTTAGTCTTCTTAAATAACTTAATAGGCCTTTATAAAGGGTTTTTTACTTTAAACTAGCTTCTTAAGATAGACTTATTTTTTATTAAAGACTTAAGCCTTTAATAGTCTATATATAAAGCTTTAAGCATCCTTTTACTTTAATTTATTAATTTCCCGCTTTATTGCGGGTAGCTAGCGGGTCTTATAATTATCCCGCTTAAAGGCCTACTTTTAAGTTATTAGCGAACCCTTTATAGTAGCGATTATTATACTAAATATAAAAAGGACTAGCTAGTTACTTAAGTTATTAAATTAGTCCCTCTCTTAGTAAATTACTTTAAAGGCTATTAATACGCCCGGCTTAAATAAGTCGTAGCGTTAGTTTATAATAGTAAGCTTTGTTATTAAAGCCCTTAATATAGTCCTTTAAAGCCCTTCCTTAACCGCTATTATATAACTAGTTTATTAGCGAGTTAGCCGATTATTAAGTTAGTATATTTTATTAGCTTATAGTGCCTTAAGCGGGGAATTTATAAGTCTCTTACTACCGGGATTTAGCGTATAAAGAATTAAGTATATCTTTAGTTATAAGGTCTCCGGAAAAGTCCTTAAGTAACCTATAAAGGCTATTCTTAAGCTACTTTAAACCCTTATAGTCTCTCTTAAGTATACTTTTAGCCCTTAAACTAAGGTATTTAGTATTAAGATATTTATATTATTATCGCCTAGCTTTATCGTTATTATAAGCGGGGAGGGGGTATTATAAAAAGTTAGTAGTAATAGCTATAAAGCTTATTACTACTTAAGGGGCAGTAGCTTCGGAGCTTACTATTACCTTAGCTCGTTACCCTTATCTTAAGGGCTACCCGGCTTACCCCCCTTAGATTTATCGTTCTTATTATAGTTAGGATTATCTTAACGGTTAAGGGTCTTATAATAGCTTAAGCGATATAGTATTATATCTTTTATAAGGTTAGTATTATCCTTATCCTTATTAAAGACCGCAATATCGTAGTTTTCTTCCTTAAGAGGTAAGGTTTTCTTAATTACCTTATAAAAGCGTATATCCTTAGCAATTATAATTTTCTTTTAGTTAAGGAGCTATACCTTATAAATATAACTATAAAGCCCCTTAAGACCTATAAGTCGTCCTTTTTATGCCTTAAAGTCTATTTTAGCTATCTTAGTTAATATCTTTTACGGCTTTATTATATATATAATATAACCTTAAGTCCGGATATATTTAATAAAGTATATATAAAGAACCTTAATCTCCTTAAGCAAGGCTTTTAGCGGCGCCTCCTTTAAAGCCGTGCCTTATATAAGTAAGAGGTTCGCTATATATATAGCTATTTCCACGTACTAAAGCTAAAGGTATTCCGGTAGCCCTATCTTAATATATATTACCTTTATAGACTTTATTAGCATACGGCCGGCTCTCTTTACCTTACCGTTTTGCTAAGATATATAAAGTGCGCTATAGTATAGTATAAAGTAGTCCTCCCTTAACTAAGCCTTTATCTTCTTAACGTAGCATTCCGTCGTATTATTAAAGGCTAGTACCTAAACGAGGGCGCTAGTAGCGCTATTCTTAACCTATAACTTTTAAGCCTTTATTATATTAAAGGCTTAATCCCTTATAAGCGAAAATAGTACTTAGTAAAATCCGGTAAAGACGTTAATACTATAAAGGTAATAGTTAATGCCTTTATAGCTTATAGGCTTATATTAAAAGAAGTCTTAATATATATATATAAGGAATACTTAAGCTACTATGCTTAAGTTATAACTAATTATCGCGTCCGCTTTCCTTAAGTAATAAGCTTTATAATAAAATCTCTTAGCCTTTTTTTTATTAATCTTAAGGCTAGCCTTATTATATGCTTTAAGGACCCTCTTTAAGCTAGTATAACTAAGGCGGCGGTATATTATCCTATAATCTATATATCGCTAAATATACGGTAAGGCTATAAAGCTTAAGGTTATATATATACCCCTTAGTCTTACTTCTAAGATCGTTATAATATATATCTTTTATTTAATATCGCAAACCTTAGTCTTAGTAAGTATATAAAATAAGCATTCCTTAATATTATTTAGCTTAATACCTTTTTTTTAAAGTACTAATTACTAATAAGGTTAGCTAGTAATATTAGCGCGTAATTAACATTTAATAGCTTTAATATAACGCTACCGATAATAACTTTAATAGTGCTTATAGCTTTTACTTATAGCGGGCTACTATTTAACGATATTATTAAAAAGAGGTTAATAGCTTTTATATCGGTAAACTATTTAAAGTCGTTAAAGTAATAAGTCGCGTATTTAAAGTCTATAATAGCTTTATCTTAAACGGGCTTATATTTATCTATAACCGCGCTACTTAAAAGGTAGCTATTAAATTCGCTACTAGCTATTATAATAGCTACGTTACCGGCCTTATTTCCTTTATTGCTAGTCGCGGCCTTAGCGGCTTTAAGTGCCTTTTAAAACTTAAAGGCCTTATTAAAGTACTTAGTTTAGCAGTCCGGTTCTTTATATATAACTTTCCTTAGCTTAATATAGTAGCCGTACTTTAAAATAACGGTCTCTTTAAAGGTATTATATTTCTTACTTAGTTTACCGGAGCTAGTATTCTTATTAAAGTCTTCTTTAAAGCCTTTAGTACCGCTTCCGCTATTATTACCGGGGCCCTTATTCTTACTAAAGGCGGCGTTAGCAAGAGTCTTTAACTTTTCGGCTCTCGCTACTCCTATAAGCTATTTATATATCTTATTCTTTAAGACGTAATTCCCGCGATATTAATTATATACCTAGTTACTAAACTAGTTAAGGCGATACTTCCGAATACCCTTAAGGGCTATAATTATAAAGAGCTATTCCGAAAGACCTTTCTTTACTATAATAAGTTAATCTTAGTATTAATATAGCTTCTTTACGAACTCCTTTATACTAGCGAATTTCTTCTTATTTATAGTAATAAATTCTATAAAGGTAGCGTAGAATATAACCTTAAAGACCTTTATAAAGGACTTTTTAATTAAGTTTATAGTTTTTTTAGCGGTTATATAAGCTTTTTACCCGTTTTCTATAAAAAGATCCCTTATTTTAAGCGTAATGCTTACGATAATTCTATACTTCGCCGCTTTATTATTCTTCTTTTATATACTAAATTTAAGTATACCTGCTAAAGGTATTACCTCGGTATTATTAAGGAAGCCCTTAAGGTCTTTTATACTAAAGGTAACTATAAGCTTTATTATCTATAAGTTATAATTTTCTTAGCCTTAAAGCTTATCTATACTAGCTTTATACCCTTATCTTAGAGCCGTTAATATTATTATATATTTAAGGTTAAAAGAGGTTATAAATTTACTAGCGGCGATTATCTTATTATACTAAGCCGCTAGTAATAGTAGCGACTATCTTAAGTAATATAGCTATAAAGTAAGCTATATAGCTATAAAGTCGTATATAGCTTAAGCGTATATATCGCGTAGGGCATACCTTTAAGGCTATTAATTTATATTATATAAGTAGCGATAGCCTTAATATCTCGGGCTACCGCGCTTTTACTTTAGTCTTTAAGGGCCTACGGGTTAAAAAAGGGTTTAAATATAATTAAGATAATTAAGGTAATTAAGGTAATTAAGGTAATTAAGGTAATTAAGGTAAAGAGGTTAAAGTAGTAATTTCGCAGCGCGCGCGAGGGCTATAACCTATAGAAAAGGGAGCTTTAGAAGATAATAATAGTATCTAGCTAGCTAGGAAGGAATGTATATGCGAAGGGGTGCCCTTATATGTATGTGGCTGACCCCTGTAAATAAGGGCTAGGGCTACGCCTAGGGCTCTCGCAGTGAAATAGGTGTGGGGCCCTAGCGTTTGCACTCCTCTCGTTTGCAACAGGTATAGGTAGGTAGGCAGGTATGTACAGTGCGAAGTACCTAGGTATTCGGGAGGAAGGCACGTATATACATAGTCAGTCGGTCAGGCAGCGGCCGGAAAACTTGGTGATGGCCTCTCTCTCTTTGCCTCACTCTCTCTCTGCCTCTGCTCCTCCTTCTCCTCCCACCTCTGATTCCGCCTCATCTCTCCTCCATTCTCTCTCCCTCTCACCCTTACTCGCTCCGGCCTGCGCATAACACAGAGACTTGGCCGGCCTCGCTCCCAAAGACCCACACCGCCATACTGTACAGTACCGGTACATATTACGCACGCATTTGACCGTCCGAGGTGACTGTGGCTTGAGCCTTTTGGGTGAATCGCATCGTCGCAAAGTGGCGCGCCCCGCACGGAGGAGGTTATTTGTGAAGCAAAACTGGAGCGTTTGTTTTACACCCGCGCCTGCCTATGTACACCCGCACCTGGCACTAACAATCACCCGGGCCCTCTTCTAGCAGCACTCGCTCTGCTGCCGCTGCAAGCAGACGCGGGTCCGAAAGTGACCTGCGCCAATCCGAGGGAGACCTGAGTGATGTCACCTCTCTCTCTCTCGCCCCCGCATGGAATCTACGATTGACTTTTCCGGGGGCCCCGTCGCTGCGCTCATGCCTCTCTGCGCCCTCTCCAGCTCTCCAGATCTCCAGCTCTCCAGCTCTCTCCACCCGGGGGAGACGCAGCCTCACATGACGGCGGGTGAGCTGGGCCGTCGAGGGCCTCAGAGGCGCCGACAGTCCGGGGTTTGAGGCTGCATCGAGATGGCCGACGCTCGGGCGTTTTCCATTTGAAGGGGGATAGGGGAGCGTCGCAGAACAAGAAAAGGTTCACGGGAGAGCTTCAAGGATGATAGGTTCGTCGGCACAGCACGTGGCGCGACGTTTCACGGCCCATTCACATTCAGCTGTTGGGTCATATTTATTATGCATCAATCAGCCGTGCCTGAACAAAGTCACACACGCAGGGGACCGTGGAACCGAAAAGTGAGAAGAGACGAGATGCTGTTGGGACAGCGAGACAACGGCGGGCAGACGGGGGAAGACGCGGCATGGCCGGCCGCAGCCGAGACCCCATGTCTCTCTGGGGGGAGAGAGAGGGCAGAGACATCAAAGACAACAATAATGGCCTGCAGGTCCCACTCTCCGACCTGGCTGACTGGCTTGCCGGGAGCTGACAGACAACCTCGACGACGAGCTCACCGTCAATATAGGCTGGATTGCAGGCGGCGAGGCTGGCTCTTGGCGGCCCGTCACGCAAAGCTCAAGAGATGCCCATGTCCATCTGTGCGTGCCGTGATTATGCTGCAGCAGTCATGTGTGCACGAGATGCCGCGGAGTGCAGAGACAGATATGCAGCAAGGACTCGGCTTACCGCAGTCGCCACGCCGGCCGGGGAGCTGGTCGAGACCGATCCTCCGTGTCACCTCTTGCTTGTATGTACGAATGGTCCTGTACTGTACTCTGTACTCTGTAGGTCCTGTGCCTATGCATACTGTACAGACGTGCGTCGAGGCATTGTTCGGCAGCATGTTCCGGTCTTGATGCCGGGAGCCGAAGATGCTGGTTGCCCATGTACAGTATGTACACGCGTAAAGGTATGTACATACTCTCTGGCCCCTCCTGCCTCCTCCTGCCTCTTCCTGCCTGCCTCTCTGGCCCCCTCTTGCCTCTGTGGCCTGGCGGCATCAGAATTTTCTTGGTAACGGGTACCACGTACATACATGTACATATATGTGTGTGTACATACAGTACATACCTAGGTAGGTACCTGCCTACATCCATCATCCATCCATACACCAAGGTGGAGGAGGCTTCACGCTGCTTCGTATCGGCGGCTGAGATGCACTCAAGCACCACCACCCAGCCATTGGCCGACGATGCCTCATGCCAATGCCACCGTGCCGACCGACTCTGCGGCCTCTTGCTCGGTACTATTCCCCCGTCCTTTTCTTCTCCAAGACGCGGCACCGCCGCCTCGACGTGCGGCGAAAAGAGCGGGCAGAACCCTGGCAGACGGATATTGCGCAGAGACCCCGGCGAGGAAACGTGGGCGACCCGGTGGTCAGACTCGCGCGACACAGCGTCGTCGACCAAGCACAGCGTCGTTCGCTGCAAGGGGCGGCCAATATGTCCCCTGTCTGTCCGGCCCGCACCCGAGCCGGGGCAGGGACAGCAAGGCATGCCCAAAAAATCCGCGCTGACCTTACATGGGAGGCCCGGCCCGCCGTCAGACTTGAGGCGACGAGTCTGGGGACGGACGAACCGCCGGTGGAGCTTCATCGACTGCTCCCTTCTTGGCGTCGACGGCCCAGCTGAAGATGCGCGGCCCGCAGCGACTATTGACCGTTGACGAACCCTCGTCCATGGACATGCAGCCCTCCATGCTTCGATGCATGACCAAACATGCCAAACGACACACATCCAATATGGTGGTCGCTTATCCTGCAGCATCGGGCCCTTCCAACGCGGCACAGGTGATCAGGGTTCCCTCGCCACGCAGCCAATGGGCCGTCGCCGCGCCCAAGAACCTCCCCCTTCTGGCAAGCGCCCCTCTGCTCCCAGCATACGACGGAACCCTCTTCGAAGCCAATTCTCACCCTGGCCCCATGCACGATTCTCGCTTGCAGTGCCACGCCACAGGGCCAGACCAGGCTCGGGCTTTTTTTGGGCCGTCATTTGCCCGCCGCCATGGTGGTGGTGGTGGTGGAGGGACGAGGACGAGCACCAGCTGAGCATGGCTTCAGTCGGGCCTCTGGGAATAGGCACCTCCTGGCTGCTTCCCTGCCTCATTCGATTTCCCTTATAATCCCCGCGCCGCCGCTCATCGGTTGTGCTGCTGGCCCGGTGCGACTGCTCTCCTCGTCCGCCGTCATCAAGGAGCTTGCCTCTCCTTCTCGCTCTCACACCCTCTCGCTCTCTGCAGCGCGTGAGCTGGCCGTTGCCGTCGTCTTCTTCATCCCTCCTCGGTCGTTTTTCTTGTTCTTCTAGAAGCGCCGCCTCTGCCCTCTTTCGCCGACGTGGTCGCATTTGGGCGCTGCAGCCCCCTTCGCGCCATCATGCGCCTCTCTCCCGCCCTCGTCGCCCTCTGGGGCTTGGCCGGCAGTGCGCTGGCCGACCCGACCTGGCCCTCTGACGTCGACGAGCTCGAGGAAATCATGTATCAGCTCACGTCTTTCCGCGCCCGCAAGTTCGCCGACACGGTGAGTCCCTGCACCAACGAGGCCTCGGGCCCCGGCCGCCTCAACGCCGCCGAGTGGCTCCGCACCGCCTTTCACGACATGTCGACGGCGAATTCCTACTTCAAGATCGGCGGCCTCGACGGCTCCCTCCAGTACGAGCTCACAAACTCAGAGAACCTGGGGCCCGGCCTCAAGACCACCCTCGAGTTCATGTCTCGCTTTGTCTCCCCAAAGTCCAGCCTGGCCGACCTCATCGCCATGGGCGTCTACACGTCGGTGCGGTCCTGTGGCGGCCCTGCCGTGCCCATTCGCGCCGGCAGAAAGGACGCCGCGGCCAAGGGGCCCACGGGCGTGCCCCAGCCCCAAAACGCGGTTCCCATCTTCCGCCAGCAATTTGAGCGCATGGGCTTCACCAACGAGGAGATGATCCAGCTCACCGCCTGTGGCCACACCCTCGGCGGCGTCCACCAGCAAGAGTTTCCGGATCTGACGCCCCCGGGAGTCAAGGACGGCCAGGCGCCCTCGGACTCGACCGCCGCCGTCTTCGACAACAAGGTCGTCACCGAGTACCTGTCCGGCAAGACCAGCAACCCGCTCGTCGTCGGGCCTTCGGTCAAGGCCAAGCGCAACTCCGACTTCAAGATCTTCAACTCGGACAACAACAAGACGGTCGAGGCCATGGTCGACCCCGTCAAGTTCAAGGCCATCTGCAAAAAGGTGTTGGAGAAGATGATTGACGTGGTGCCCGAAGGCGTCACGCTGACGGACCCCATCGTCCCCTATGCCGTCAAGCCCGTCAACCAGCAGCTCACCCTGGTCAACGGCGGCAGCGCGCTCGCCTGGACCGGCTACATTCGCGTCAAGACGACGGGCCTGTCCAAGGGCAGCATCAAGAAGATCAGCATCGACTACAAGGGCCGCAAGGGGTCGGCCGACTGCGGCTCCAGCTCCTGCACCGTCACGAGCACCGTCCAGGGCGCCGGCCAGGGCTTCGACGACACGTTTGCCTTTTTCCCCATCCAGGCGACCATTCCGGCCTCGTCGGGCATCTCATCTTTTACTGTCACCGTCCACCAGACCGGCGGAGAGAGTAAGCTCTACGACAACAACGGCAAGGGGTATCCGCTGCGCGACGACGTCTTGTTCCAGGCGCCGCAGAGCTGCATCCGCGGATCCACCGGCGCCCTCACTGTCGTCGCCGCCGTCCGCAACGACGTGGCCAGTCGAGGCGCTCCCCAGGCCAATATTTGGTACAAGGTGCCCCAGACCAGCAGCCCTCTCCCGCAGCTCAAGAATGAGCTCGTAACACTCAAGAAGGGCAAGTGTGTCGGCAAGTACACCCTCTTCACCTCCGAATACACTGTGCAGGGCGGCTTGGCCTACGAGTCACACGTCGACGTTACGGCCGATGGCCAGACGGATGGTTTCAAGAGCCTGGCCGACGTTGGCGGCACTTGCGCCGAGTTTGCCGACGCCGCGTCCTGCGATGCGGCCGAGTCGCCGTCCGCCTCATCGGCCGTACCGACGTCTGCCGGGTCGACGCTCGGGGCGTACAAGACGCTGGCTCGCCGAGACGTGAACACGACGACGGCGGCGGCCACGGCGGCTCCTCCTACGACGACCATCTCCCCGGCCGCCCCAACCGTGACCCCTCAACATCGCCAGGCCATTGGCGGATACAAGCTGGCGTCTTGCTGGACCGAGGGCAACGGCACCCGCGCCTTGTCCGGCATCTCATTTGCCAACGACACGATGACGCTCGAGAAGTGCATGGAGTTCTGTAGCGCATACAACTACTGGGGAACAGAGTATGGCCGAGAGTGTGAGTTTCCGCCTTGCTCGCTTTGTCACTTGTCTGTTCTTTTCTGGATACGCTCTCGTTTGCTGGGAAGCGGCTGCCCCCTTTATGTGCTTGGCTGATAGGATCGAGACAGGCTACTGCGGCAACTCGCTGTCGCCGAGCAGCCAGACGGCGCCCCTGGCCGAGTGCAACATGGCGTGCGGAGGCAACGCCAGCGATTTCTGCGGCGCCGGTAACCGCCTGGAACTGTACTCGACGACGAGCGCGCCTGTGACGCCGACACCAACGGCGACGCTGATCCACAAGCCCACCGTGGCCCCCTACACGCTGGTCGGCTGCTGGGCCGAGGGCCAGGGCGCGCGGGCGCTGGAACAAAAGTCGACAGTCGACAAGGCCATGACCAACGATGCGTGCGGAACATTCTGCAAGGACTACAAGTACTTTGGCACCGAGTACGGCAGCGAGTGCTACTGCGGCAGCTTTGTCGGCGCAGGGACCCAGGCGGCGCCGCTGGCCGAGTGCAACATGCCGTGCGCGGGCGACCAGTACCAGTACTGCGGCGCCAGCAACCGGCTCGAGCTGTACATGAACGCCAACGCGACGGGCGGGCAGCCGGAGCAGCCGGCGGCGGTGGGCAACTACGTGCTCGTCGGGTGCCGGAGCGAGGGCAACGGCACGCGCGCGCTGGCGGGCAAGACGACGTGGGCCGAGACCATGACCAATGCCAAGTGTGCCGAGTTCTGCAAGGACTCTAAGTACTTTGGCACCGAGTACGGGCGCGAGTGCTACTGCGGAGAGGCGCTCGATGCGTCGAGCAAGGAGGCGCCGCAGAAGGAGTGCGGCATGCTGTGCGGCGGGAGCACGCTCGAGTATTGCGGCGCTTCCAACAGGTTGTCCGTGTACACCAAGAAGGCGGCCACGCCTCCTCCACCACCGCCTCCTCCACCACCGCCTGCGCCCCCAGCACCGGCGCCGCCGGCGCAGAATGGACGGCGAAACGTTCACCGGCGCGATTAGACGGGAAGTTTGGGGGCTGGCGGAGCGAAGAAGGGGAACGGGGGTGGGATGGGTGTTGTCTTGACCTTCTTGTAGATTGTAATTCATGTTGCAGTTCATTACAGCAACGCGGCGTAGGACCGTAAAGGTGCAATACTTTTCGCAGCATGCTTGGGGTAGTGATGAGTCGATGCCATGTGTCCGGCACGCGTACAGTGTCGATGGCACTCTTTTCGATATTGACACGGTATGATGGCCGACTTCCCCGGATTAAACACACACACAGTGCGCCGCCAACTCGTCGCGAGCTGCTCAACCGCCATCACCAACTCGGTTTGTAAAACTCGAACCGTAGCGCGGGCAAGCAGAAGGCTCACACGCTCTCTCTTTGCGACGACCTGCAGAGTACCTGCCATCCCGTCTCCTTCGTCCCGCAAAGCGCGCCGGCGCCGGCGCCCCCAATGGCGGACGCGACGGGCGAGGACGATCGCGAGGTATGTATGTCTGCACGCGCGGCCAACCCCCCGTCACATTACGGGCATGAATAGCCGGGACTGGCTCTCTGACGACTCGATGCTCTCCCTCAGCGTCTCAAGTCGGCGCTGTGGTTTGCCGTTGGGCAGATTGTTGACGAGGAGTCGATGCGGCGCGGGCTGAATGCCACGCCGCAGTTCATTGGCGCGTTGACCGAGTTGGTCTGGACTCAGATCGGTATGCATCTCTTTGCATTGCTTGTTTGGCACTGGGGCTCGATCCTCGTCTCTTCTCTCTCTCTCTCTCTCTCTCTCTCTCTCTCTCTCTCTCTCTCTCCTTGGACCTCGGTTGTTCAGTGTCCGTCCTCCTGTCTTGGCAAGGGGGGGTTGAGTTGCATGGGTGGGTGGGACAGAGAGATGGAGAGAGAGGCCGTGTTCGACCACCAGTTCCGTCAGGGGAAGCCTGGAGACTTACCAGGCCGAGGCAGAAAACGTGGCGACGGACCTCGAGAGCTTCAGCAACCACGCCGGGCGCGCCACCGTCACCACGGCCGACGTGCTGCTGCTGGCGCGCAAGAACCCGGACCTGCAGCAGCTGATGCAGACGTTTGTCGACGAGCGCAGGACGGCGCCGACGCCGGCGGGGCGTGGCAAGGCGGCCAGGGGCAAGGCGCGCAAGACATGAGGGCCCGGGGGGGGGGCATCGGCGGGGCTGTTCTGCGCCCTCTACTTTGCCGGGAACAGGACGATGAGACTGGACGGGAGCCGAGGACTCGGCATGGGGAAAGCCTTACGCGCGGAATCATCCATTCCCGGCGTCTACAACTCGTGCTTGTCCCTTCGCCCATCCACGCGCCCGCACACGACCGTTCCCCGCGGATAGGCTTGTTGCATGTCTCGGTGAGCGGTCGAGGCGGGGCATTGGCGAGGCCTGCGGGTTTCCGTCTTGATAGTCGTGGGTCTGTAGGGAGTTGAGCAACGTGGTCGCCCTGCTCGCCACCAAGCGCCCTTTGCAGACTGGACGGCTTGGCAGCATACTGGGGTTCGTTGGTCTACATGTCCAGCATCATCATCAACGAGGCGGGCTGCGCGCACAGCAACCGAGGCGAGGTCTGCGTCGGCACACGGAAATCAGATGCAAGGCCTCTCCCGCATCGCCCTGCAACTGCCTCGAGTCCCACGCGGCTGCTCTCCAGGCTCCTGCTCCGGCGAGGACGAGGACCTGTTCGGCCTGTGAGTGCATGTGCCGAGCCATCTCCAAGTCCCTCACACGCGACGACGGCTATATATATATAGTATATATATATACACACCTCTCTCCATCTAGCATCCTTTGCCTGTATTAGTACACTCGAGTCTCCTTCTACCGAGGATTCCCTCTCCAAACGCAATGGGTCGTCGCCCGCCGCTCCGGCAGACAGGCGCGCCACGAAACACCCAACCAAGTATCGCTTTTCTGACGCCAAAAGCAAAAGCACGGGCCGTTTTCCAGACCTCGAAAAACACCTTGGGGCAAAATCGGCTCCCAATCAAATCAGATAAACAAGTCGTCCCATTCCCGCGGCCATGTCTGTCCTCGCAGACAAGACTTGCCACGCGGGATCCAAGGCTTCGTCTCGAGATAATCTCGGTATTAGCCCGCCGAGGCAAGACAGGGGGAGCGACCGTCAGCGAGGCCGTGCAGCCTAGCCAACCGCGTCCCCACTATGCCTTGATGGACGTCTGGTGTCCATACTCCTTCCTGTACTGATCGAGGATGCCCAGCGTCACGCCAGAGCCGCCGCAGACGATGAGGACAATGTTCTTCTCGGCCCACTCGCCGTCCGACAGGCCTCGGCCCAGGCGCTCCCTCAGGTCCCCCCGGTAGGCAGTGGCCAGCGCCGCGCCGCACGAGATCTCGACGAGGTGCCGGGCATCGTCGGCGAAGCGCACGCAGCTGATGGCAGCGTCGGCGTCCGAGACGACGAGGCTGTGGGTGTTGGGGTACTGGATCCACTTCCACGTCTCGGCCGACACGCGCGAGCAGCCGAGGGATGTGGCAATGGACGTAATCTCGGGCAGGGTGACGTGGGCGTTGGCGCGCAGCGAGGCGTTGAGGCTGTCGGCGCCGGCCGTCTCGACACAGACAACGTCGGGCTTGTTGCCCGACCAGGGGAAGCTCTCGATGCCCTGCATCAGGCCATTGAAGAGGCCGCCGCCGCCGACGCTGCAGACGATGGCGTCCATGGGCACGTCCATCTGGCCCCTCAGCTCGGGGACAATGGTTGAGGCCCCGTCCCACACGTGCGGGTGGTCAAAGGGCGGGACGTAGACGGCGTTGGGGTCCTTGGGCAGAAGCTCCGTCCGCAGATACTCGTCGGCCGCCGCCAGGTTCTTGCCCGTCTGGTGGACCTCGACACCGAGATCCAGGAGCTTGTTCTTCATCAAGTTGGACGTCGTCAGGGGAATGACAATGGTGGCGGGCCGCCGCAGGGCCACGGCCGACGTGGCACAAGCGAGACCGGCGTTGCCGCCCGAGACGCAGTAGAAGTGAACTTTCCCAGGGGCCTCTGCGACGGCGCGCGTCATGAGGTTTCCGATTCCCCGAGACTTGAAGGAGCCGCTGGGCTGGAGGTTGTCAAGCTTGAGGTAGATGTTGCTGTAGGGGGGGAGGTCAGTGTGGGCTCAAGGTCGACGAGCTCGGGTCGGGTCCCACGTACCAGCCCGCGACTCGCGACATCTGGGGGCTAAAGACGCATGGCGTCTCGGTCCAGGGGAGCTTTGCTTCTGATCCAAGAGAGCCCATGGTGAGCAGGGCAGGCTGGGGAGGGACGAGGGGAGCGAGAGGGACGAGGGAGGCGAAGGAGACGAGGATCAGGAGAGCTGGCGAGAATGGATAGCTAGCTGGGGGCGAGATGAGTGAGAGACGAGGCCAGGGCTAGATATAAGCCAAGGAGGAATCCGACTTGATTGCCTGCTGTTGAAGCTCACCGTCAAAGGGCAGATAGGCAACAGAGATAAGTCCTGATAGCAGCTGGTCCAAGCACGCAGAAGCGACTGGGGGCGGGTAGACGGGGACTGTTATACGGGCCCGGGGCCTCGGGTCAGCCAAGGGCAGACGATAAGGACAGCCATGGGCTGCTCGTATCCGCAGGCTGGGAGTCCATGTTTGAGGTGGTGGTGACGGGGTGGAGATGGGCTGGTGGGCCCCTGTGTGCTGTATGTAGGTATGCTGTATGTGAGCCGCTTGTACCCGGTACATTGACCTGTCTCTCCTCCCCTTTCGCCCTTGTCCTCGGCCCGCCAGGCCTGGACGTTCCGCGGGAGCCAGCCTAGGGATTGTCCGGGCAGCAGACGGCCGCTGTTCGTGCAGGGCCGCCGGTTCCAGGCCGTGGACGAAAAGGCCATCGCGAAGAGCCGGCAGCGGGCGTGCCCATGCATCGTGCATCGGCGCCGAGCCTCCAGATAAGGCGGGGGATTAGGGAGGACGTGCGTCGTGCGTAGTAATGGACGAGAGGTACCGTGTACGAATCACAGCCCCGGCTCCTTCGTTCCTGGGCGGTTGCTATTTTGGCGCGCTCGCTCGCCAACAGGCCGAGAGAAGGCGTGCGCTCGTTTCGCCAAAACATCAAACAATGGCCTCTGCCCACGTGTCTTTGTACCGTGGGCATACTGTATACTTGCCTTTGGACGCGGTGGGCCCGGTCAAGCTTTGTGGGCCGTCCAAAGGGAGGCGGCGTGCATGGCAGAGGGCGTCGAGATCATCGTGGGCTCTTGTGTGTGTGTGTGTGTACTGTACAGGCCGATATCGCCCATCCCCGTGATACTCATCTGGCGCAGCAAGACGTTGGGTGGGCGAGACGCATGAGCAGATCCCGACCACGTGAGATGAGAGAGGAATGGAGACGTCGAGGTCACGGGAGGCGAGAGACGGCGGCGAGACGGACATGGCTCGGCATGTGCATACGACAACGACGACGAGTCGTCCGCCGCAGAGACGGGCCTGCTGGAGACGAAGACGACGACGACGACGACGACGACGAGGCAGCGCGGTCGAGGCAGCGCAGTCGAGGAACGGCGGTAAGGGGGGCCGGCCAGCTTTGCATGGCTTCTTTCTTTTTTGCCTGATACGAGGCCGCAGAGCCAAGACCAACATGCCGTGGGTTGACGAGGTCGGTGAGCAGACGGTTGATTGCTGTCTTGTTGCTTCGAGCTCAACCGATTGTGCAAGGTCGATGCTTCAGATGTCGGAGCCACGAGAGTATCCGGTACGCATGGCCCTACGAGGCCGACGCGGGCAATGGGCCCCTAGACCAGGTACCGGCGACCCGCGGCGGCATCTAGTCGGGGCTGGGGCAAGTACAGAGTACCGTCTATGTACATGTAAAGCGGTACCCCTGCCACCTGGTTGGCGCGCCGGCAAGCTTTTGCGATGTGCCAGATTACGTTGTTATAGGGTAAAAGGGGCCAAAGTATAGGGTAATGGCATGGGCCAAAAGCAGCCTCCGTGGGGCCGGGGCGGCAGTAGCACAGCAGCTTGAGCACCTGCAAGGTTTCCCTAGTACCTTGCGTACCTGCTGGTACAGGCCCTCTGTATTCCGTAGCATGTACATGCGCCTGCAGGATTTGGCTTTTCTCCTCGTCGGACCGCCTTGATCCTGCTCACATGGTCCTCTTTGTACCCTGCTGGACGCCTCTAGCGCGGTGATGGAGGGCCGAGGAATCCTAGAAAACTCCTCCCTCTCTCCGGCACCTCCCTGGAGATGCTCAACAGACGCATAATGCGCGCATTATATAGAGCGCTGATGGAACGGCGGCTTCGACTCGCATGCACATGTCTACTCTATGTGTGTATGTATGTACATACACGTACATAAAAGTACCTTTCCACCAGCAAAAGGGCACTCCGTGATGACTCTTTCCGCTCGCCCTGCGTTGCCCTCGAGCAGTTTCCTGTTTGGGCAGGTACGCTAGCCGCGGCAGCCACAGCCACCAATCAGCGACGTTGCCGCCGTGCAAGAATAACCGCGACTCGACTTGCACCTCTGCCTGCACCTCTGCCCGCACCTCTCTGCCTGCACCCTCGGGCGAAGACGAAACAGACAAACACGGCCTCTTGTCTCTCAAATCTGCATCTTCGCCCCGAAGCGAAACGTGGTCGTGACGTTGAAAAAGGGCTGCCAAGACTTGCCCGCAAATAGCTCCAACCACCAGAGCATCATCAATGACGCCGAAACACGGCCCGTCCGCGCCTCGACTTGGCATGGACGGCCATCGCAAACCTGTCTGCACGCGTAGACGGTCATGGCCTCTACCTGAATTGCCCACCATCATGTCCGCCCTCGAGCCGTGTACACTGCAAGGCCTGTGATCTCAGAGCGCTGTTGAGCACCCGCTGTTGAGCACGGTTGGGTCATGGCCTTGCTGCTCCTCGCCGCCAGAGCCTCGTGCCCTTTCCGCACATCAACACGAACAGATCCGTCTTCTTCGTCTGCTCTTCGTGTGCATAATCTTTCCATCCAGAATGCTGGCTGCGATGCCGTCTTTTGCACTGCAGTAGTTGATGCCCCGTGAACACGACACACCTCTCCTACACCTTGCCTCTTCTTCACGCCTCCACGCCTTCTTCTGTTGCCCTCTCTTCCCCTCACACATTGCCCAAACCCTGTTCCTCCACGCCCTCTCTCCTACCTGCTCAGACCCTAGCAGTCGAGGCCTTGGTCGAGCCCGTCCTTCCTTTCGTCCTCTCCGACAGACACACTCTTCATTCGCTCCTCCAACATGGCCGACGCAGATGAAAGCCATAATCACCGAGGTGCAGGGTCGGCGCCGCAGAGTGACAGCCAGCCTGATGCCAAAGCCACCCGTCCCCAGCAAGAGCCATCGTTGAGCCAGTCACCCAAGCAGGAGGACTCTGAGCCGGACCGCGAGCCCCAGCCAGCCCAAGGAGGCAATGAGGATGGCGGTGGGCAGATAAACTTTGACTTCACCCCGCGTGGGCCAGAATACGCCGCCTCATCAGTCCTGGGCGAAGACCTAGGCCATTCGTACCAAGATGAAATCTGGTCCCCCCCGGCCGACGACGACTCTTCGTCTTCGTCGGCAACCGAGTCCGAGCCCGCGGAGGAGACGGCTCGACACATGGACCGAGGAAGACGGTGTGAGCGCAAGCTGGTCGAGGGGCTCGAGCGCATCCAGCTTGTCCGCGACTCCACCATCATCGACAAGGCGACAGGTCTTCCGACGCCCGTCGACGCCCGCTTCCCCGTCGCCTCGGTGGACGGGGACAGCATACGCGCCGCCGTCAGTGATGATTTCCGCACCGACTGGGTGCTCCCGCCCGACGCCTCTGGCACACCGCGGACGACAAGGGCTGCGCCGCCGTGGATCCCCGATCCCATGGACGATTCGCCCGACCCTGTGGGGTCTCCAGGCGGCAGGCAGGCCAGATGCACGAGGAGAACCAAGCAGAGGAACAAGCGCAAGAAGAGCGCCGCGGCGGCACGGCGCAAGACGCCGCCGCAGGGGAGGCGGAGGAAGCAGGCAGGACGGCCCACGGTCAGGCCAGAGCAACAGCCCGAGCCCGAGCCCGAGCCGGAGGGCCTGTTCAAGATCTCGGCGGAGCTGCGTCTGAAAATCTACCGCGAGCTCCTCCTCGCCGACACCCCCATCATCGTCCACGGCGGCTGGCGCCTCGTGTACCGCCACCCGGCCACGCGACAGCAGCAGCAGCAGGGCGAGCGCGCGCGCCAGCACGGGCTCGGCCTCTGCATCGCCATCCTGTGCGCGCACCCGCTCTTCTGCACCGAGGGACTCACCGTTTTGTACGGCGAAAACACGTTCCTCTACCGCCTGCGTGACCCAACGCCCACCATCATCGACGTGTCGCGCCTCGTGTATTTGGACGACGACGGAGATAAGAGTCCCGGAAACGGCGGTGACGGTGCGCCGAGCGAGCAGATCGACGTTGTCGACTATGACAGCGACGAGAGCGCCTCCGATTGGGAGCAGGAGCGCCGCGCCGAGCAGGGAGACGCGAGCCGCCGGAGGAGGTCAAGGCGAAAGCGGACGAAGAAGGCCAGATGCGACATCTACTTCGAAAAGTACCGACACCTCTTTCGAAGTATCATAGTTGAGGCCGAGCATAATCGCTTCTCCAGCCCCACGATGCGGGCCATGGCCCGTGCCATCCTCGCCTTTGGCCCGGGCAGCAAGCCCGCGCCAAACATCCGCACTCTCGTCGTCCGCGTCGCGCCCCTCCGCGTCGACCGCGGCAACGGCGGCCCTGGCCTGGCCGGCGGCGACGAGGAGCAGCAGCACTTCACGTTTGTCGACTTCTTCGCCACCGGCTCCCCCGTCCTCGAGGCCATCCAGGCCGTCGAGTGCCGCTTCCTGCGCGTCGACCTCATGACGCGCTACATGGACGGTCCCGCCGAGCGCGCCGGCTGCAGCCTCACCGTCGACCGCCGGCCCGAGATGGTAGCCCGCCGCTACTTTGCCAGTCTCTCGGCCGATGGCCAACACGACACCTGGATAAGGGGCCCTGCCGCCCGCCGCGAGCGCAAGCGCAGGGCGAGGCTCGTCCTCCGCGCCCTTCAGAACCTCAGTAGCACCGTCCGCGACTTCTGCCGCTCCTACGTGCACCGCCGTGTCGGCGGGTGGAACGCCTTTGACGACATTGACGACGGCTTCTGAGTATGCGTGGCTTTGTCTCTCGATTGAGCCATCTCTTCCTACCCCCAAATCTTCGCTTTTGCTTTTGTTCTTTGAACGCCTCGGCCAAGGCGGGAGGATTGGTCATGGGAAAAGGTCGCCGGGACAGTTGCTATTTTGGTTCGAAGGCTTCGACTTCGGATCGGTTTGACGGGGCTGAAAATGGCAGCGAATGACACGAGGAGAGACAGATATGGCCATCATGCCTAGGGATGGTGAAGAGGATGATATCATCCAGATCGTGGTGCTTCACAACACACAAAACGGGCACTCGTCGCTGCCCTTTACCTCATCCGCGAGTTCGCTCTCTTGCTTCCTCTGCAATCCTCGTGGGTATTCCAGTATCCGGCCTCACAACGCCCCCACGCCGTAAAACCCTATGCCACCTCGATCTTGACCTTGGTCACCTCCAACGTCTCCGTATCGAGCAGCACCAGCTCCTTCGTCTCCGCAAACGAGGGCACGGTGATGAGCCGCACCGACTGACCCTCGGGCCCCTGGATCACCTTTGTCGAGAACTCGGGCTGGCAGCCGACAAAGTACACGTGCGGGCACGACCCCAAGACAAAAGGCTCGTCCTCCTGGAATGGGTAGCTCCCTGCGAAGTGTTAGCGACAGCGAGGGGAGCCGGTCTGTTGGAAGGCTTCCGTACAGAGGGTGTCAGGCGCAGTCGGCGCGCAGCACCTCCACCGACACATGGCCTCCATCATGCCCAGCCTATCGTCGCTCTCGGTGTACTTGAAAACGTCGTCCAGGTTCTGTCCGCCCGTGCCCAGAATCCTCCAGCCGTCCAGCTCGGCCTCGAACGGGTTCGTCACGGCGTCGAACCAGCCCGGCTCCGCCTCCGGCTTGGCCCCCGGCTTAGAGGGCTCCGGGCCGTATAACCTCGCGCGGGGAAACATGGCCATGTGGATCGGCTGCTGCGGATAGCTCGCGTTGGCTGGATCCTGGACGCCGGGCATCAAGGTAACGGGGATAGAAGGTAGCAGCTCGGAGACAAAGCCGTCGAAGAGCTGCGACGGGAGCGCGTTGTACGCGCTGGCATCATAGCCGTACTTTTTGCTGGTCTTTTTATCGGCCGCACCCTCGTCGGGCTTACGGTCCGTCGTCGAGATAGAATCGCCGGCAATGATGAGTCGGTTAATGCGCGACGCGTCCATCTGCGCCGGGGGCCCTAATGACTCCCCGAGCAAGAACTCGAGAAGTAGACTCAGCTCTAGGCTGTGGGATGCGTCTGTGCTCGAGAAGGACAGGCCAGACACGAGGGCAATCTTGCTGCTTGAGCCCTGCGACCCATCTGTCATTTCTGCGTCCTCGTCCTTGACCGCTCCCTTGCTTTTGCCCGAGGCCGCTGGCCGGGTGAGAGCCCAGCGCTCGGGCTGCGGAGGCAGGTCGGGAAACTTGATGTCGATGACCTCGAACTCGCCGCTGCTGTTCTCGGTGCCCATGACGGCGATGATGCATCCTGTGACGAGGGGAAAGGCCTTGAGCAGCTCGCCGACGAGCTGAACGCGGCCTGAGTCGTCCTCGAGCATGATTTGGTCGGCATCGCCTTCCGAGTAGTACCTTTGCGTCGAGACAGGGGCCGAGATCCAGCGCTATTCCAGCCGCGTTAGCTGGGGGCGGCGGGCCGGCGAGACCACGGCGACACTCACGTCCTTGGAGACGTCGTCGAGGATATTAGGCTTGAGCGGCATGTCCATGTACACGGTGCCCGAGACCCAGCACAGCTCGCCCTGGCGCACGTCGAGGACTCGGTCGACCTTGCTCACCTCCTCGCCGCCAATCACGGTGCCCTCCCAGGCCGCATTGGCCGCCTCGTCGACGGCGGGCTTGATCTTTGTGAGGCGCAAGAAGTACATGTCGCCATACTGCTGCTTGTAGGAGCGCTGCTTCTCGAGGACAAAGGTGTCGAGGGGCTTGTACGACGAGGCTGACCGGGGCGGGGCCTGATGCGAGACATGACCGCTGGGGGGGGAGAGAGCAAGTTAGAGAGGCCGGACGGACGAGCCAGGATTGCAATTGAGGGGTCGGGCTCACTCGGGGCCTTGGAGGAGACTCCCGGATGCGTCTTCGAGGGCGACCATGGTTGCAGCAGCGCGAGCCCCATGAAGGGGAGCCGGGCAAGATGGCGATGTGAAGCTGTGGGAACGCGTTGTAGTTGGAGAAATCTCATGCAGTTGGGGGTAGTTGCCCGTGGGCGCTTGTACCTCGTGCGGTGGAATCGGCAGCGGCGGTACTTGCGAAGCGCGACGCGACCCCACGCGTAGAGTGGCGGGGGCCTTGACAGCGGGGCGAGCAGATTACAGCGGGACCCCAGGCGGTGAGCTTGCCAGGACCCCGCTATCGGCTACTGTACATGCGGATATGTAGCTCTACGATAGCGATACCGGCTCGGCTCATCATCCATTCTCCACTCACGACGACCGAGAATTGAGTTGCTGACAACTCCATCACAACACCTCGTCGGGCCTCTCGAGTCAATCGAACCCTGCCAGTTTGCCGGACAGCACACGATGCCCAGGGCCCCTCTGAAACGACGACTCACCCAGCCATAAACCAACGAGCCCTTGTTAACCGCCCAAAGTCTTCTTCCAAGTCTCGTCCCGCCAACCATCAACATGTCCATCCCCCCGCCCAGCGCGCCCCGGATCCTCGTCAACAGCCTATCGTACAAGTTTCCCGACTACTCGACGGGCATCCGCGACATCACGCTCGACCTGCCCCCCCGCTCGCGCACACTCCTCATCGGCGCAAACGGCGCAGGCAAGACGACCTTGCTGCGCCTCCTAGCCGGCAAGCGGCTCGCCCCCCGCGGCGCCATCAACATCTGCGGCGTCGACCCCTTTCAGGAGAGCCTCGAGGGCGTCACCTACCTCGGGCTCGAGTGGGTCCTCAACCCCATTGTGCGCAACGACATTGGTGTCGTCGAGCTGCTGCGCTCCGTCGGCGGCGATGCCTTTCCTGTCCGTCGCGACGAGCTCGTTGCCATGCTCGACATTGACACCGAGTGGCGCATGCACGCCGTTTCTGACGGGGAGCGCCGCAGGGTCCAGCTTGCCATGGGGCTGCTGCGGCCTTGGACTGTGCTCTTCCTCGACGAAATCACCGTCGACCTCGATGTCCTCAGCAGGGCCGACTTTCTAGCCTGGCTCAAGCGCGAGACCGAGACCCGCGAGTGCACCATTGTCTACGCCACCCACATCCTCGACAACCTGGCCGGCTGGCCCACCCATCTCGTCCACATGCACCTCGGCGCCGTCAAGGAGTGCGACGAGGCCGACACCATGCTGCGGTCCATCGACGGCTCCGTCGGGCGCACCGGAAACAGCCGCCTCGGCGAGCTTGTCCTCGGCTGGCTCAAGGCCGATCTCCACGACCGTGGGCCGCGGAACCGGGCCAACATGGGGTCCGAGGGCAAGACCTACGGCTTCGGCGCAATCAAGGTCGGAGGCTACGGCGACGAGTCCAGGCACAAGGAGACATAGCCCTCTTCCATCGCCGTCGAGCCCCCCTTCCCGGCCCGGGGAGGGGAAGGACATGGACCCTTTTCATAGAGTCGCCCGGCATTCAACTGGCATCATCGGCGCTCTGGTGTGACGTAGGTAACTTAAGCGCAGCGACACTGGTCGAGTGGGCAATGGGCATTCAACTGCAGTCATGGCCGAGGTTTGCCACCCCATCTATGCCTCTTCCTTTTTACGCAATCTGGTAACACGTGGCCACGCATTTCAACGATTTACTGGGGTACGTTGACACGACGACTGGTAGGTTTCAACCCTACCCCATCCTCTTGGGCACATTGGTGTCACATGGCGAAATGGCTATTTTGGTGGCATATATAACATACAATACCTCGGGATCGAGCATGGTGGGCCAAGTTTTTGTTCTTCGATACCCTGTATTCAACCGAGGGCAAGGGCGGCAGGGTTCCCGGACCAGCTTCAACTTGGCGGGACCGATATGCCGAGTTTAGGCAAAGCAAGAATTCTTGCTCATGGCCAAGTTGCCTCATTGAGATGCCTGCGGCTGTGAACTGCCCACCTGCGTGCCCGACTTGGCCTCCATTGAGTTCTTGAGCACCGTCATGGTGTTCTTGAGCAGCTCCGTGACGCCCGGCAAGCCCCGGTCGCTCAGGGACCTCAGCACGTCGATGCGGTACTCTTGCCAGCTGAGTCGTATCCCTCCGGCGGCAGCCAGCTTGGCCAGGCTAGACTGCGTGACGGGCCCAGCGTGGCGCGCGTGGAGAGCAGAGCGGTCCCTCGCGAGGGCCGCGTCCTCCATTTCGCGCACGCGACGGATGCTCTGTAAGCACAGGACGGGCGCGTGCGACAGCGACAGCAGGGAAGCCAGTGAGGCGGTCTTGTCGACGGAGCCAACGTAGGCCTCGAGCGCCGAGACGGTGGCGCGCGGCACCATGCAGCCGCGTGCGTTTGTGTCCGTGTCGCTAAAGGCGCGCGCACGCCAGAAGCAGTTGCACATGTCCATGATGAAGCCATTGTAGCGGTTAACGTAGGCGCGGTCGTACGAGAGGGCGTCAATGCGGGCGCTGCCGTCGTGGCGCGCCTTTGTCGACATGGCCGCCTCGAAGCCCTTCTTGTAGCAGGCCAGCACGTGGCACAGCCGCGACACGGTGGCCAGTGAGGGGCTGAAGAGGAGCGTGTAGACGAGGGCCGACGGCGGCAGCTCGATGCGCACGTACTGCCGAAGCGCGTCGTCGGCCACGAGCCGCACCGTCTGCTCGTAAAAGGAGAGCAAGGCCGACTCGGTTGCCACGCCGGGGGCGGCCTGCAGCGCACTGAGGCCGAGACGGCTCACGTGGCGGACGAGCTGTGCGATGGCTTGACTGGCCTGCGGAGGGACGTCGTCTGCGGACCCAAGGGCCGTGACCCAGTTGTGGAGGAGCCTAGTGTACGAGTCGAGAAGGACGAGCGGTGAGGTGGGCGAGCCGTCTAGAACCGTCGTCTCGAGGGGTCCAAAGATGTGTTGATGCAGTTCTGAACCAGCAGATGGTGAGACGAGGGCAGCCAAAAAAGACTCGAGCAGGGGATAATGGCTGACCTTGAAAGTCGTGAAGAGGAGCGTAGCCGAGGATGTCGAGAACGAGATCTCGACGTCCGGAGCCGCTCCACGACTCAAAGAAGCGGGCAAAGAATTCCAGCAACAGCGGAGGAAAGGTCTGGTCGCCATCAGACACGACTGTAAAAACTGTAGTTTGGGGGAAGCAAAGCTCACTTTGGTTTGGACAATGTAATCGCGCGTCACCTCCAACACCTCCCACAGCGTCTCCTCATCCGCGTCTCCGTCCATGAAGTCCCGCAGCACCGAGCCGAGCCAGTTTGCAACCCGCCGGTGCGACTCGGCGGCGGGCCGCAGCACCGAGAGCTTCTGGAGCAGCGGATCGGCCAGGACGGCAACGAGCTGGTTCGGCAGCTCGAGCCTCTCGAGGTTCTGGACCAGGCTCGTGACGTTATCGATTTCTTCCAGCGTGACAGAGTTCTGCGCGCCGTCAGCTGCGGGGCCCTGCTTCGACGGGCCCAAGTTGTCGCGCGCACCTCTGTCGCCTGGCTTGTCTGGACCGCGGGGACGAGCCTATGCCTCAGGGACCGATCCACGGGTCTGTTGACCCGGAAGCCATCACGAGGGCCCGTAGAGGAGCGCTCCTCGGCGTCGCGGAGATGGGCGTCTTGGATCTCGTCGAGCCTTGCGCGCCATTGGATGTCGGGGTACTATTCATGTCAGCCGCAGAGTTTCTGCTGGCTTGGGTGGGGACAAGGCAAGGCATACCTTGAAAGCCGATGCTCTGCCACGAACAGCCTCGCCGACGATTATTTCAGGATAGTAATCCTTGAAGACTCTGAGGAGCCCGACGAGCCACGGGTCGTTGCCGGTCTGCCTCGACAAGGCAAGCCTGCGCGTCCGTCAGCCTCGGCAGTTCACGGCGTCATTGGTGGGTCAACTCACAGAGCCTGGATCCTAAACGGTCTGACGTGTCTTCGCCTCGTGACCAAGGCCAGAAGTTGGGCGAGCTGCGGCCTGTCGAAGCTGTGAGTAAGAAAACACGCAAAAGGAGGCCGCCGCCGCGGCCAAGAAAAAGGAGAAGACGAAGTGGAAATACCGAATGGCGGCCGTGTCGAGCAAGTTGAACAAGACAGGATACGCCCTCGCCAACACCACGCGGTCCTCGAGCACATGAAAGACCATGACGAGCCACCTCAGCAAGCCCGCCTGAAGATTCAGCGACGGCTTGAGCGCGCCGTGCCCCAAGGCGGCCACGGCGCGCAGCACCACGGTCCGTGACACCTTGTCCCGCGGGTACAGGTTGCGTACGAGGGCGTTGAGGCTGGCCTGGTCGAGCAGGCTCGGCGCCGCCACGAGGTCGACGAGCTGCGCCAGCGCATCGGGCAGCAGGCCCCGCTCGTAGGCGAGAGAGGCGAGCCGTGCGACGGTGGGCTTGATGTCGGCCAGGCGGGCCTTGGGCGGGATCCTGGACGCTGGTTGTGACGGTGAGGGACTGCGTCTCTGGCGAGGGAGGGACGGGGAAGGCTTACCACCGACGACATCTTGAATGAGGACATCAACGTCGTTGTCGTTGGCCGGCGCCATGGCGCGTCATTGAGCCCGGGAGCTGTGCCGAAAATTCCTCATCGACGTCGGCCGCCACCACCGTCTCCGTGCGCGTCGTCAATTTACGAGGCAGCTTGACGCGTTTGGCGCGTCACGCCCGCCGTCTCTGCCCGCCAAAGTGGGGGGTGGGGGCCCAGTGACTGCACACCCCCCTGGGCCTCAATCCGGCCCGAGATCCCGTTGTTTATCCGGTCAACGGCGCCCATGCTCCAACTCGCAAGCAATATTCACGAGGCCGCAGAGTTCGGGCTCCCTCTCCTTTGCACCTGACCCCCCGGCACGGTGCTTGGGCCAACGTAGAAAACTCTCTCCCTCGCCCTCGGAAACATGATGCTGGTATTCTCTGCCGCAGGAAACCCGACTTTTGATAAAAAGAACTCACTCGATCCCTCCTCAGTCCTTGAGGACCAGTTCGTTTTCCAAGCAAACCATAGCAACCCACACATATGCCAATGGAAGAAAGAATGAGAAGGAAAAAAGGCCTCTTCGGCCAGCACAACTTTTCGAACCCGACAAGGTTTCCCCTTCCTTTCCTCGCCCGACGCCTTGCATATGCACTCCATCATCATACATGCTGTTTTGGTTTCTTCCCGCTTCCCCCTCCCCTGCTAATCTGCTCTCCTCGCCCCTCGAGACGATGCGACATTTCAAGCCAAGAGCCCGCCCTCATGCCCACTTGGAAAAGTCGACAGACTCCACCAACGGATTCACGCCAATCGTCGGCGGTAGCTCCGTGTCGTTGGACGTGGCCGACGTGGACAGCATCGACGACCGGTGAGACGTCTGCTCGCTTGTGCTCGTAAAGAAGGTAGCGACGCTCGTCCGGCGCAGACTGCCGAAACTATCTCTGACGCTGCTGCCGGGCCGAGAGACCTCTGCCTGTGGAGCTTGTGCGGCCCCGCCGCCAAGCCACGACGATGTTGGCGGAGACGAGGCCCTGGTTGGTGCTTTCGGTCCGTGCTTGTCGCGCAGACGTTTAATCTCCCGAAGCCTGGCGCTCCAGGAGCTGATGTGTTCCCCGCCCTCCCGGTTGTGCCAAACCACCGAAAACATGGAGGCGTTGAGGGCGAGGAGCCGTATGAAGCCCGGGAGGGCCTTGAGCGATATCATTTTGGTCTCCGAGGCCGAAGATACCTCTGGGAAGCCGGGCTTGCTCATCACTTGCACTCTGTAAAACGGTTGCTTCTGGCTCTGGCCTCGGCCCGCGTCCGCCTCACGCATCGCGATGAACGAGGCACGCGACGCGGGCGTGATGACGATATTCACAAAATTGAACTGGCTCGGGAACGTGTCAAACTTGAACGGCAAACCCGAGTCGTTGAAGATGATGTTGACAAAGTCGTTGCCAATGTGCCTTTTCTTTAGCGTGCAGTTTGGATCCCGCTCCAGATTGGTGGGCATCTGCGTCGTCACGTGAAAGACAATCTCCGTCACTCGATCCCGCCAGCAGTATGTGTACTGGCCATCCGTGTCGTACTCGCGGTCTAGGCCCTGCGTGTTGAATTTGGCCCCGTTGAGTTTCGTCAAGGTTCCCAGGTTGTTGAGGAACTCGAGATAATCGTTGCTCCCAGACACATTGGCAAGTATGCCGGCCTCCTCGGTCTGACCCTCGCCAATGTAAATGACACCTACCTTATGTCCGTCGAGACTCGAGCTCCTGTCAAACACCCTGATGGCTCGATCCGTCACCTCGTCATCTGGTAGCGGGATGGGCCGCGCCGACTCAAACGTCTGCGGCACTGGAGACATGAGCTGAACAAGCAGGTGACTGGGCAAAATAGCGTTGGAAGTCTCCTGGCCCTCGCGGCTCACGTCGACATAGGCCTCCGTCTGGTGAGGCGGAGGCGGCGTGAATGTTTCGCGGATGGTATACGCAGAAGTCCCCGAGGGCTGTCTCTTGACGATTTGAGCCCAACCAGAGCCCGTGGCCTGCTTGACCGTGATGACACTATTGCCCAGGAGCCATTGCTTCTTGCTGATGGCGCCGAATCGATCTTCTGTAAAGTAGGGGTCCTCGGCCGATTCAGCCACGTCCGCGTAGGTGACCCTTTGCATAAAATCAATTGATGTGAGTGTCTGGTCGTCCGCAAGTTGCCCGCAACTATCGCCGTCCGAGAAAAGCTTCTTGACAATCCATCCCACATGGTTGGCTCGATCTTGAAGTTTCAGAGCGAGGAACCAGAACAGTATGACGTGGTATGCCAGCGCGTGGACGTATTGCGGAAGGTCGTCAGACGGGTTTGCACCAGATGGCTCCGCAGGGTTCGAGCCTGGCGTCGCCGGCGTCGAGATCTCACTGACGTGACTGCTGCGATTCGACTGCCTCTTCTCTTTGGCGTACTCGAGGTAGCGGAAGCAGATCCCAAACACAATGCGAAAGTCGTCCTCTCGAAAGTTGACAAAGACATCGTGGAGCCGGCTCAAAGAGGCAAGAAACTCTAGGACGTGTACCGAGACGTGAGGTTGCGTGATGATTGCTGCCATCTGGTTGAGCATCTGAATCAGAGACTTGCTCGTGGACAGGGGCAGCTCGTGGCAGCATATGGACAGGGCGTGTATGCAGTATTTGGCCGTCCGCTCCCACGCGGCGATGCCAAGAACAAATATCTTGACGATTTCGTCCTCGTCACTCTTGGAAAAGTGTTCGTGGTAGCTTAGAATCATAGTCAAGCTGTGGAAGAGACAGATGGCCACATCTGCGCGGCGGAGCCCCGATGCGTTCGGCGGCTCCTGGAAGCCGTTGGTCCGAATCTGTTCGCAGATGATCCTGCGCAGCTCTTGGATCTGGGGGATCGCGTCCCTGAAGATGGCATGGTTGCTGAGCTGCGAAGGAAGATGAACCAAGACGAAACTGTACACCTCCCAATCGCTCCCTTGGAGGATTGCGAGGACTGCATTGAGCCATGCCGACATATTGAGGGCGGACGCCTCCGACACTTCAGCCGTACTCTTGAACACTGACCCGTTGTTGGCCGCCTGTTGCTCGTGTGACACATGTGAGACTAGGATGGGGCTGATGAGCGGGGGAATCGCATCTTGTAAAGCTTCTGCGTCTGAGCAGCTCCACATCTGGCGATATCTTTGCTGCACGCTCTTCGTGCCGCTTGGAGTGCGTACAGGAATGCCTCTCTCGTGGGAGGGCCCTTGACCAAAGGAAATGCCCCGTGAGGAGCGCGACTGGCCTCCATGTTCACTCTTCGACAGCCGAAACGACTGAGCGGCCTCTTCTGCCTGCTTCTTGGCAAAAGACGCGTCTGTACGACACAGGGTAGTCGCCAAAAAGCCATTGTCAGGATCGTCGGTCACGAAGACTCTGTTAGCCCAGTCCGCACGGAGTCGAAATAACAATTTCATGGCTGTAAGCCGAGCGTCCACTTCGCAATGGCTTGGCTTGGCGATGCTGACGAGCGAATTGAAGAGTCGCACGCTCTTCTCGCCATGGGAGTTGATGACTTGGAGGAACATCTTGACGTAGCCTTTGGTCACGACGTTTGAGGGAGACTGGTCCGCCGAAGAGTTGGAGGGGCCGAGGCCGGTGGGCGACATGACGGCAGAAATGGCAGGAGATAATATGGGCGACTTGAGTCGGTCATTGACCACAATGCCCCTGAGCGTGTCGATGATGTAGTCGAACAGCTCCATGTCGCACGACGTGACGACAGAGATCATGAGGGACATGATGGCTTCAAGCACCGGTACGTCCGTCTCTTCGGCGACGTTTTGGAGAATGCTCTTGGCCAAGCGAGGAATGAGGTTTTGCTCGGCCCCGTCGCCGACGAGGTCGACGATTTCGTACGCGTCCATGGTGGTTTGCAGTGCCCAGAGTCGCGTGTCCGAACTTCGTTTGTGGTTGCTAAAGAAGGCTTCCAACACCAGAGTGAGGTTCTCCTCCCATTGAAGGTCAGATGGTGAGCAGCAGCGAAACTCCTGAAAGTAGTCCAAAACCGTCCTCACTGTTGCGTCAGGAAGAAGCGGGTGTACATCGGTGAAGAACCGGACGATGGATTCGCGAGGCACGAATTCGCCGGACTTCTGTTTGACAATGGCATCGAGCCGGCTAATGAGTGTAAGAAGCTCTCGGTCCACCATGACCTCTGGCAGCTCGTCCTTGATGAAGCTGTCACGTCTCCTCTCCGGATCGCTATTTACCCTTTTGCCGCATTCGGCCGCCACCTCTAGGCACACCGACCAGTCTTCATCGACAATTAGGCGATGGACTCGTCCGCGCCCGTCGTCAAACAGCAAGTTCACGAGCTGAAGAACGGACACGTACACCCTGGGGGACGGCGTTGCCCTGAGAACATTAGAGAGCCCGTCGACGAGGGGTGCGTACGGGACAGTGGGGTAGCCCTTCTCCGTAGACTTGGACAAGAGCTTCTGGAGAACCGCGAGAGCGCCCTTGACCTCTCTGCTCGTGTCTCTGTCCTTGGCGCCGTCTGCGGGACGGGTACGGAGAATGTCGAGCACGATGCGGACGACAGCCTGGCCATTGTGAGACTTGCAAAGGTTTGCGATGGTGTGCCATGAGTTCTTTTGCAGCGCTGGTACCAGGCAGTAGATGGAGGAAAGCACCTGGACGCAGTTCTTGAGCCTGTTTTGGGGAATCGATCCAAATGTCACAATGGCATCAAGCATGCCGATGCACGACCGGAGGTCGTCTTCCACGCTGGTGTTCATGCAGATGGCCAGGAGGCTCTCGATGAGCTCCGTGACTGAGCCTTCATTTGCGTTGTTAAAGCTGAACTTGACGACGTCGTGGAAGAACTGGAATAGTTGCGCCAGGTTCTTCTCCTCGCCGGACGCAGCCGCTCGGCCCCTGGACGAGCTTCTCTGGCCCCGGTTCGACTGCGCATGTCTCCGGGCTCTCCGGGCCGCCCTATATGCGGCCTGAACCCAGCCAGTCAAGAGCGGGACGAGGTCGTAGTCGAAGCCGGTAACGACTCGGCCGTGATTGGTCAGGTCGACCAGGGCTGCAAGCTGAAGATGGAAGTCTTCCGGACTTGCTGGCGCGGACAGGGTTTGGAAATACTCCTTGCGCTCCAGATCGGTCGAAGACGGGTGCTTGGCACACTCTGTCAAGAGTTCCCAGCCGGCTGTCCGCATGGGCACCGAACTGGAGGAGTCAATCATGTCTTTGGCGGCATACCATATATCAAGAACCGAGTTCACGGGATACTCAGAAATGGCATATTTCAGAGTGCCGGCGGCGGATATTCTTTCGTTTGGAGTGCCACTTCTAAGGAGTTGCAGGGCATCCATGTGATTGGCGGAGAGCTCACGAGAGCTCGTTGGGCTGGCATTGACGAACTCGGTTCTCGGCGGAGCGGCGGCCGGGGACAGAAACTGGGGGGATTTGTCGATGCTTTTGGAGCTGGTCAGGGTACGAAAGACGTTGGCAAAGCCACCTTGGCGTGTTGAGCCGGGCGAAGAAGTATCATCTTCGGGCCGCGAGGACATGTGCTCGTCTGACGATGGCTCGATCGCAACAGCCGAGGGTGGCCAATCTGCCTCTTTTGAAGACGTCAGCAGGGATTGTAAGATGGGAAAGCCCGCGTTGACGCCTGCTTGCGACAAAAGCCTTGAGGGGATCCAAGCAAGGGCGCCTTGGACCTGGCCGCACAAGTAGGAGGGAAGGGGTCGGTTGAAGGCCAATGTCCGGAGCTCGAGACCCTGGGCCTGTGGTAGCAGCGAAAGCGGGTGGAAGCCTACCAAACAATCAAGAAGGATGCTGCCTGCTCATCAGGGGGGACGTGG
Source organism: Ophiocordyceps robertsii (assembly GCA_027405785.1). Classification (NCBI taxonomy): domain Eukaryota; kingdom Fungi; phylum Ascomycota; class Sordariomycetes; order Hypocreales; family Ophiocordycipitaceae; genus Ophiocordyceps; species Ophiocordyceps robertsii. Next base: position 9,991 of record JAPEBW010000375.1, on the reverse strand, counting down.
GCAGAGGGCGGGCGTATTATGGTAATCCCGAAGAATTGACGGTTTGCCGCGGGCGACGAGGTGTCGCACGTTGCCTAGCTGGGGTTAAAGCTCGCGCGTTGTAGCAGGAGGTTCTCGCGCAAGAGAAAAGGGGGATTCGAGCGGATGGTGGAACGGGGCTTGAAGGGTTTGGAAGTGTCGAAAGTGTCGTCGGGCTTGCAGCTTCAAGAGGCCAGAAGATGGCATTGGAAGGCCGTCGAGTTAATCCATGTCTCTGGCCTGAGGTCGTCTGCGGACCGGGTGGGGTGATTGCCTTGTGTACCTCACTGATATCTGACGGTACCTGAGCATCTCTTGGCCATGTACTACACACCAAGACGTTTGACAGCGACAAGGCTGTACTCCCCATTAAATTCTGAGGTACCCCGTGTGCCGCGCTAGAACTTGTCGCCGCGACTGGGAACCCGGCAGGCAAATCCCTTGGTTCCGACCTTGGGTCCCCTCTTGGAATGTCTCCTTGTAGCTTCGAGCATGTCCAAGTACATACACCTGGGGTTTCAACGTGCAACTGCGCATGCCTGGCAAGGCAGCTTGCGTGTTCCAAGCTACATGACGATGAGCCATGGCTACAAGGGCCAGCGCCAGAGAGTGACATTAGGCCGCCCTCCAGCCAATGGGCCGGGCGGCCGTGAGACATGGCACCAGCTGATGCACCTCATTCTCAGATGACCCTTGTCGACGGCCTCGCCTTGCACACCACCACTCGTTCGGCTTTGTCACGCTAATGAATTGGATTTGTTTTGTCACAAGCAAGCTCGCTGACCAACTCGATCGCCCAGCGTCAAGCAGGGCAGGGCAGCTGAATGTGCCTACAGGATGCACTGGTCAGGGTTCATGGAGGCAGTGGCGGCTGAAGGTTGGTTTCACCTCACGAACACCTTGCCATATGATTTCCGCGGGCACTCGAAAACGTGGTTGCAATGCAGTCTGATCCGCAGCACTCGGCAGAGACAAAAGGCTGTCCGACCGATTTGCCGGGCAGGCCCTTTGCGCTGTCTCGCCGCCGCCCGACCACGCTTCCAACAACGTCCCGCTGAGACATTTTGGGGGACCAAGCAAAGGTGGCTTCGTTCTTTCGAGTACAAGGTTGCAGCACACTTTCCAGACTCAGGGCTGGTTCGCCATGGAGAGAGACTGCTTGCTGTTCAGCCAAGGCTGAAGCCAGAGAAGCCGACATCAACTCGAATGCTTTTCTGCCCTTGACCCTTCAAGCAGCCTTTGAGACGGGTATCATGTTTTGTAAGCTGCATCACGTGCTTTGTTGTAGAATGCGGCAAAATAAACATGCCGGCCATTGGCGGGGTTTGGGCGTCGACGCCAAGGCTAGCTATCATGACACCGAGCACCATCACTCTCCTTGGTGGAGGTAGCTCGGAGGACAAAGCAACATGGTAACAAGCTTGTTCGTTGACAGACGAACAGACAAACGAGCAGATGGCATACAGGATAGGTGATCCGTCAAAATGACGATGCTTTATGTGGTCTTATGTAATTACCTAACTGCCAGGCGGTGACAGCTCCCGTCTCCACCCGCCTCCCGGGCCGTCTTGCTGCCGTGGCCGTTAGCAGGTGCCTGGCTCTAGCACCTGGCTCACTGTACTGTACCTCGTACTCCAGGCTAGCACCTGTCCACCGAGGGGCGGTAACGGGCTTCAACTGGAACCTCCAAAAAAAGTCTACCCGCGCGCAAACATCCTCGCCATTCAACCCTCCTCCCGCACCGCCTCCGTGCCAGCATCATCCCCACGTTGCAGCGCTCTCTCTCGAGACCTCACGATGGCGGCTGAAATTGGCCACATTGCAGAGTTGCTCAACGCAACTCTCGACCCTTCCCAGCACCGAAAAGGTGAGCAAGCAGCCTGCTCTCCGTTTGCCCCGCGCTCTCTCGTGCTCATCAACAAACAAACCACCAGCCGAGGCCGCTCTCAAGCAAGAGGCCACCAAGCCGCAGTACTCGCTCAGCCTCCTCAACATTGTCAATTCCGACTCCCTCCCCATCAACACCCGACTCTCCGCCGCCCTGGCTTTCAAGAACTTCATTCGATACAACTACGTGGTGCGTCTCGACAACCGACCCTCTACTGACCGCTCAGGACGCTGAAACGCTCCATTTGCAGGACGAGGACGGCAACTACAAGATAGCTCAGGATGAGGTGCAGACCATCAAAGAGCGCCTTATCGGCCTCATGATTTCGTGCCCTTCCAGCGTCCAGAGCCAGCTCGGAGAAGCTATCAGCGTCATTGCCGACTCGGACTTTTGGAGGCGATGGGAGACGCTCACCCAGGTAACGCCTCCCCTTTGCCCACGACGCGAATAGCAGGTCATGGCTGACCCTTGCGTTGCACAGGAACTCGTCAGCAAGTTCTCCGCCACCGACCCCAAGATCAACATAGGCGTCCTGGAAGTCGCACACTCCATCTACTCCCGCTGGAGGCCCCTCATGCGGACCGATGAGCTGTACACCGAGATCAACCACGTCATTGCCACATTCGGCCAGCCCTTTGTTCAGCTCCTCGTGGTAAGGGCTCGCTTCCCACACCCCCATCTACTCGGCTTCTTCTCACACAGATGTCGCGTTTCCTTTCATAGACCACCGACAGCAAGATTGTGCAAAATGCCGACAATAAAGCTGCCCTCAAGGGCTGGTTCGAGACATTGGACCTCCAGATCAAGATTCTGCACGACATGTCGTCGCACGATCTGCCGCCGATATTTGAAGAGCATCTCGAAAGCATCTCGGGCTTGCTGCACAAGTACTTCACCTACTCCAACCCAAACCTGGAAACCGACGACGACAGCGAGGCGAGCATTGTCGACACCGTCAAGGCAGACATTTGCGAGCTGCTCGAGCTCTACACCATCAAGTACGACGACGACTTCTCCAAGTACTGCGACCCCTTCATCTCGAGCGCGTGGAATCTGCTGTCCACGACTGGCCCCGAGACGAAGTACGACAACATCGTCAGCAAGGCTCTCCACTTCTTGACCGCCGTCGCGTCCACCACTCAGCATGCGGTGAAATTCAACGACGAAAACGTCCTCACTCAGATTGTGGAAAAGGTCATTCTGCCCAATGTCGCCCTGCGAGAGTCGGATATAGAGATGTTCGAAGACGAGCCCATCGAGTTTATCCGGCGCGACCTCGAAGGGTCCGACACCGACTCGAGGCGGAGGTCTGCGACGGATTTCCTGCGAAAGCTGCAGGAGAGGTTCGAGTCTCTGGTCACCGGCATCGTCTCTCAATACATCGACCATTACCTCACCCAGGGCAAGACGGACTGGAAGGCCAAGGACACAGCAGTCTACCTGTTTCTGTCCATCGCGGCCAAGGGTGCGGTCACGGCCGCGCAGGGCGTCAAGACTGTCAACCCGATGCTCAACGTGGTCGACTTTTTCGAGCAGCACATTGCCTCGGATCTCGTGGGCGACGACGACGTGGAGCCCATCTCCAAGGTCGACGCCATCAAGTACCTCTACACCTTCCGCAGCCAGCTGTCCAAGGAACAGTGGAAGGTCGCTCTGGGTCCGTTGGTTAAGAACCTCAACTCGACCCACTACGTCGTCTACACATATACTGCCATTGCGGTTGAGCGCGTGCTGTTCCTGGCCGACGACGCCGGCAACCAAATGTTCGCCCGCGCCGACATTGAACCATTCGCAAAAGACCTTTTGACTCACTTGTTCAAGCTGATTGAGCAAAACACGAGCCCGCCGAAGCTGCAGGAGAACGAGTTCTTGATGCGATGTTTGATGCGCATCCTCATTGTCATCAAGGACGGGGCCACGCCCATGTTGAACAATGTCCTGACCCATCTGATCCTCATCACCAACGTCATGAAGCAGAACCCGAGTAACCCCAGGTTCTACTACTACCACTTTGAGGCCATGGGCGCGCTGGTCCGGTACTGCTCGACGACCAGCGCCTCTTTTTTCAACGAGAAGCTCTGGGACCCATTCCACAAGATCCTGGCCGAGGACGTCACCGGTTCGTTCGAAGCGGCCGGCAAGCATGTCGAATGTATGTGCTGACGCAGTATTCAGAGTTCTTGCCATACATCTTCCAGATTCTTGCGCAACTGCTGGAGTCATCCCCGCCCGAGGCTGTCTCGGACAACTTCAGGGCGCTCCTCGGCCCGCTGCTCGCCGCACCACTGTGGGAGACCCGGGGCAATGTGCCAGCCTGCACCCGGCTGCTGTCCGCAGTGATTCCCAAGGCGTCCAAGGTTATCATTGCCGAGAACCAGCTGGAGCCCGTCCTGGGAATCTTTCAAAAGCTCCTGAGCGGGAAGAAGTCGGAGCTGCAAGCCTTTGACATTCTAGACGCCATCATCCACTCATTTGAGCCGTGAGCCGACGCAACCCTCCCTTTACCGATGTACGTGCTAACTCTGTCTTGACAGGTCTACACTGGACAGATACATGGGCACCATTATTCAACTGCTCTACACGAAGCTGCAGGGATCGCCCACGGACCAGTTCAAGCTCCGATTCGCGCGGTTCTACCACCTTGTCGGGGCAAAACTAGAGGCTGGCTATGGCGCCGACTACTTTATCAAGCAGTCGAACCAGGTGGACGAGAGGGCCTTTACCCAGGTCTATCCACCATTCGTCCTGGCCGAGACGGAGAAGCTTGCTAGGCCGGTCGATCGCAAGACGGCCGTTGTGTCCCTGACCAAGACACTGTGCGACTCGGAGGCGTTTGCGCAAAAGTTCATGAAGGGATGGGCCAACAGTTGCCGCATTTTGCTCTCTCTGCTTGTCAATCCTCCCACGGTGTCGGCCGGCATGGACAATGAGATCATCACCGAGGCCTCTGTCGACGACATTGGGTTCGGGCTCACCTTTACCGCCCTCAACACGTGCAGGCCCATGGCGCGCGACGACTTCCCCGAGGTTGTCGACGTGGCCAAGTGGGTCAAGGAGTACATGGCAGCGGCCAACGCGCGTCACGGCGGCGCCGTCGAGGGCTTCATCTCGCAGCGCCTTCCGCCCGAGCAGCAGGAGGCCATTGCGCAGTACATGCGCTAGGCTGGCGAGCCGCCGCCGGGGCCATGAAAGGGAAGGGTGTTGGAGATTCAGGAACGAATTCAGGGCGCCGGAGAGCGGCCGAGACATGGGGAGCTTACGATACCAGTGGCTGCGGCTCTTGAGGGGGCGAACTGGGGGCTGCAACCGGGCGGCACAAAAAAGACCTGTTGGCCGAGAAGAGAGCAAGGCGATGATCATGCGGGGCAGACTCGGAGGATGTTGGCTTGCCTTCAGATATGGACATGGAGCCAGGCTGAATGAAACCGGGGGGGGGGGGCACGTCAAGCCACCCATCACACCCTGCGTTTGCAACCCGCCACCGCGTGAAGCTCTGTCTACGACATAGGAAAACGATGTACCAAGTGCGGGCGTGCATTTTGGCTGTTGCCCTTGAGGCCGAACCAGGCCACTTCAGTTCACGAGGGGAAATGAGAGAACAGGTGGCGTTGGAGAGTGGGGGAAAGCCTCCAAGGAGGAATCTATGAATTATGGCAAAAAAGAACTGCCAATCATCAGAAGAGAAGAATGCCTCCAACAAGGAGCAATGGTCGTCGCAGCGCTCATCATGTGCCTGTAAAAATGCCTTATAACCGCTCGTCAAAATGCCGGCCACGTCTCCACATGAAGGAGGAAACAGCACGCGTGTGGAATGAAAAGAAGCCTCCCAGAAAACAAGAAGCCTCCAAAAAGAAGAAAAGCCCACCCGTGTCTATTCAACAGCGGTCCATTTATCGTAATCGGCGACATGACGACGCCGCTCTCCAATCCGCGAAAAGCAGCCGAGGGTGGCCGAGGGAGAAATCAAGAGGTTTGAAGTGGTGCAAAGGGGTGTAACGGGGTGGGTATTGCGCTTCGTCGTAAAATCGTGCAGTATCAATTCGTATATGCATCATCGTGGCCCTTGCATCATCCCGACCCACAGCGCCCGTTGTGTGACGGAGGATTAAGCTCAAATAAGGCCGCCCTCGGTCCCGACGACCCCCACGTTGCCGCGCCAGCCGCATCTTCGGTCGTTGTCGCCGCTTCTCGGCTGCGGGGAGGGGGATGACGGCCCAGTAGCGGCGGCCGTTGGAGGGCCAGACGTGGCACCGCGCGACGTCAGGCTCGCCCTGGGGGCTGACGGGGGCTGACCGTCAATCTCGCTGCTGCCACGGCTGCTTCCGGCACTGACGTTGGTCTGGACGAGCAGCAGGCTGCTGCTGGTGCTCGACAGCCGCTTGGTGAACTCGGTGAAGCTCAACCGTTTGGCGCTGGAGCCAGAGTGGCGCTTTTCCACGCCGGATGACGTCTGGCCCGCGCTGGCGCTCGACTTGGCCGGCCTCTTGCCACTGCCTCTGCCGCTGGCCGATGATGTGGAAATGTCCAGACTCGTGCTGGCGGCGGCGGCGATACGAGGCGCGCTTTGAACACGGCTGGCGCTGGGCCGCGTCTTCGCGTGAGCAGTGTGAGGGCGTGAGGGCGGCGGTAGGTTCCTGGAAGTGGCGTCGGCTGGCCCGGCATGACAGCTGAGATGGGTGCGCGACATGGACGGACGGTGCGATTCGGACTTGCGGTTCGACTCGTGGCGGCCAGCGATGAACGCCAGCGCCTTTTGAGCCCCGGGTGACATCAATGTGGCGCTGCCAAACTGGTCTCCCTCCCGCGAGACGGCGTCGCTGTCAGCGTCCGAGTCGTTTGCATTGCGGTGGTCCGACTCGTCCTCGTCGGCGTCCTCGTCGGCGTCCGAGCTGTCGTCCTCAAAGGCGCTGCGCATGGCCGCCTGCTCAGCCCGGGCGGCTGCGTCCTTTTGTTTCCGCCTCTCCTCGGCCTCGCGCATTAGCGCGTCGAACCTAGCTATAGAGCTCAGCTTCTCCTGGCCGGGTATGTACATTTCCGCCCCCGGAATGTGCCCTAGCTGAAAGGCTCTGTCGAGAATGGTTTCCCCCGGGGCGGGAGGAGAGGTGGCATCGTTGTAGGCGGGATACGGAGTCTGAGAGCTGGCGCTGTCCCGGCCCCCACGGGTGGGCGAGCTCAAGGCCGAAGACCGACCCTGGGCCGCCGTCCATCCTTCAATGAATTCCCCGCGGTACTCGCCGGGCGAGGCCGTCATGGGGAGAACCGTGGTGTAGTGCTGCTCCGGCATACCAAAGGCCATCTTGTGCGCCGCGTGGTTGTTACTCGAGGGCGAGGAAACATCGCTGCGCCTGGAACGGAGACTGGGCGACTCGGAGCTGAAGGTGGCTGGACGATCGCGCGGCCCTGTTGAATGGGTGGCTGTTGAGCTCTTGTGCTGAAGTAGGCGGGTGCCGCTGCCAGGCCGCTGGCCGTTGTCCGAATTGTCCCGCGAGCGATTCGAGTAGGGAGTTGTGACAGTGGGAGAGATGGGGCCCTCGGAGGTGGCGCCCTTCCTCGACAAGATGAAGCGCGCCCAGTCATGCAAACCCGGGTTTTGGTCGTCGGAAACGGTACGGAACCAGAGAGTGGTGGTGCCGGAATCCTTGTTGGCGGAGATGAAGCCGGTAGCGCGGCCCGATCTGCGGCGTCGCTCTTTGTCGGAGATGGTGACGACGAGGGTTGGGAGGACGGGGCCCTGCTTGCGGTTGCTCACCAGCTGGATCTGGCAATCCGTGACACAGCCAAGGGGCCATTGCTGGATGAAGTCGCCGTCGTCCTGGGGACCATGTCAGAGGATGGCTTTTGTCGCCCCGGGCCTCTCTTGCGGAGAGTACGAGGGCGGGGGAAAGGAGGGGGCGGCCACCATACCTTGGACTTGTATACCGAGAGGTAATCGTCGCTCGTGGGGGCTTTGGCGAGGGCTTTGGGGGTGAAGCTGTTGGCGCGACCCGAGATGACGCCTTGCGCAAAGCTGGTGCTGCCCTGGCGAGGCCTGGTGTTTGTGGAGCGCGACTTGCCGACGACGACGTATCTCGGCTGAGAGGGTTAGAGTGGCGCGAGTGAACAAGGGGGGAGTGTGAGGACCAACCTTCCAGGAAGCACGGCCCAAGATCTGGGTCCGATCCGGGGGGACGAGGAGAAGGCCGTCGAGGCCGTCGATGACTGACATGTTGGGTTCGAAGACTATGACAGGCTAGTCCAGGAAAGAGGGCAAGACGGGGTCATGAGGAGCTGTCTTGTGGGTATTCCAGGCGCATCCTGAGGGAGGGCGCAAAAGGGGGAAGAAGACGTCTCCCTCCGTGGGGCAGCTTCTGCGTCTTGAGTCCTGATGCTCGCGTGTGTGGCACGCCGTCGACGTGAATCGCCGCTCTTGGTAGGGTCCGGGTTGTGTGCTGTGTTGATGGGAGGGCCAATCGTCGAGGGTGGACAGCGAGGTCGAGGGAGGAGGAGCGGAAGGAGGCGGCGTAGGCGGGGGAGCAAGGAGCAAGGAGCAAGCAAAGGTGAGCGGGGGCCAACGGATGAAGGCGAGGCGTGGGTTGGTCTGACGAGAAATGAAGGAGGAGGAAGAGGAGGAAGAGGCGGCGGTGGTGGAGGCGGAGGAGGACAAGGAGGAGGAGGAGGAGGAGGAGGAGGAGGAGGAGGAGGAGACGGCGAAGAGAGAGAGAGAGAGAAAAGGGCGGGAGCGAAAAGCAGAAGCAGAAGCAGAAAAGAAGCAGAAGCACCAGGCAGAAGCACCAGGCAGAAGCAGGGTCAGAAGCAGAAAGAAATGAAGCCGAGGAGGAGAGAAGCAAGTCGACGGATGCTGCGGGTCATGGGCTTGGTGTTTAATCTCTGGTACCACTGGTCGCTACCGGCCTTGGCAGCGGTGCCGGGTAGCGCCAAGGTGCTGGCAAGGTACCGCAGGGGCGTGTGACGGGTGTGCGAGTACCTCGCGAGCCCTGGAATCGCGGGCGAGGGTACGCGGGCGACGGCGATGGACAGGTATCGACCCGTTGGCCGTGGTGCCTGCCGACTTGGCCCAGAAGAGACGGCCGGGTCTGGCAAGTACATGCCTACCACTCGTACTTGCCTATCTGCAGTGCCGATGATAAGGTAAAGTAATGTACCTCACCTGGGTAGGTAGGTAGGTAGGTACCGTACGAGGCTCAGGTACCCCCCCCCTTCTTCCACCCGAAGCAGACCTCCTGTTTATAGCGCTCGCTCATCTGTCTCGAAGTCGGTCAGTACTTGCGCGGTACCTGGGGCCGAGACAGAGGGGGACTTGGGATGCAGGTCACTGGGGCCGGGTGGAGTGGCGGGCGAGATACGCGAGGGTCCGGTAATTGGAGAGGGCCAGCCGCGGCCGACCAAGGTTCCTCGCCTGTCTGGCCAACGCAACGACGATCCTGCCGTGGAAGCGCCCCGAAAGTCAAAAACAAGACGCGGCGGGCCCCCCCTTTTTTTGCATGCATGTACAGCACAGTACAGTATCTGTATGGGTGCATGTACTACGTACGAGGTACATGATGGAAGCGGCACGGTAGACTTGCGTGTACGGATAGCATCCTCTCTACTGTACTCGCCCACCTGGGTAGGGACTCGGATCTGTTAGTGCATACCTGGGCGCGCACGCGCTCAAGTGCTTGCAGCTTGCTGCTACAACAAGCTCCATGCAGGGCAGCAGATGATGATGGCATTTAAATAAGGTGGCGAAACGGAGTCGTATGTACAGAGTCGAGAGCCACAAGGCAGGCAACTAATCCTGGGCCCAACCAACGCAGTCCAAGACGGGAGGATCCAGTGCCCCGTCTCGACCATCTGATGTGGTGCCTCGGGCCCGGCAAAAAAATAAAGATAAAAAAGGGCGGCAAAATAAAACAAGTAAGTGCTTGCCGTGGCTTGATTACAGACGGTTTCGTCTAAACAGCCCCGTTTCCACTTTTACCGAGACACAATGTCTGTCATTGTCCGTATCACGTTATTATTAGACTCATGACATGCAAACATACATGCACAGGAATGCCTCACGCACAGCAGACAGCAGCACATGGTCGAGGAAAGCTAGGTAGC
>JAPEBW010000374.1:0-58126 GCA_027405785.1 Ophiocordyceps robertsii | reverse complement strand
CGGACAAGACAAGAGAGGGCACGCTGGAAGGCGGCTGCAAATCTTGTTGCTTGTTACCACGATCCGGGAAAAGCCGGAATCCGTCTTTGAACCTCGTTGTTCCACGGAGGCATACACGAGCCGGTGAAAGTAAGGTTTGTCGTATATTGGGAACATCACACTCCTAGCATCCGGGTAGCAGGCGGACAATTATGAAGGAGCGGGAATGAAGCTTCCGCAACGCGACCAAGGACTTTCGCAGCGTGGTGTTTTGCTGCAACTCTGGGTCTTGTCCGCCGTTCTGCTCGGGCTGAGGATGAAACGAGGCTTGCACATCGTCATTTCACGCCCCCGCAATGCGCAGAATAGACTACTGAGCTAGCTAGCCGCCGGCCTCGATGCTGGACGAGCGGCCCACCATATCGGAGCTTTGACGCTCCAGCCGGCGCCGAGGCCGGTCTTGGCAACAACGGTGAAGGATGGCAGAGGGGAGAGATTATCAGGTTTGTTATTTTGCTCCTCTTGACGGACTCCATCTTGGGAGGCGAGAGGATGAGGGTGTCGAGGAAGGAAGTCGTTCCGACCTCGAGTTTGTTCGTCTTGCTCGGGAATGGTGTTGTATTGAACCATCTGCATGCACGGGCAAACGCTTAATGAGGTTTGGCAACGGAACAGACCCTGTGCCTGGAAGCAGGTGGCCAATAGAGTGCCATGTAGTCGTCGATATGCGCCGATGACGATGTTCGGTGTAGCCCCGAGGGGTGCATTTCCAGGATAAGTAGGCATTGAGTCTTGCAGGTATCTCCCGGTGTCATGACATGACGGGTGGTCGGATATGGCCCGGTTGGAGGCCTGCCAAGTTTAGACTTGTTTGAACTATTCGTAGATCTTGGGTCCATCCTCGAGATGTTGGCATGGCGCACGTACCATTGGTAATCTCCTCGAGCGGACAGGCTGGACCATGGCACCGCAAGGCCGGCTAGAGAGTGACAGACGTAGTGTGCAAAACGCTGAGGGCGTCGATGGAGCCAAGGCTGCCGCTGACAGGTACGAAGCACAACACAAAGTCATGGTCGGACATGAAGGATTAGATCTTGAGACGCTAGCCAAAGAGTGCGACAAACTCATGCCGAAGCCTCGCAGGGCTGGACACTTGCAGGGAATTCAGGCAACACACCAGTCAGGACCCTCCTGGCAGGCATTGGCGAGGCGCCGTTGGTGCGATATACCAACGACACCCGACAGCCCTGAAGATCCAGGCACCGACGGCGGCCTCGGGACCGTTGGTGTTCCTGAAGCGGCCAAGACTGACAATACTTGTGGTAGGCGTGCCGTTACTAGCCGCTTGTCTGCGTTGCCCCCGCTACCAACACGGCGAGTTCGTGAGCAGGTGAGCTGGCAGTCTCTCCGTCCAGACCAAGCCAGTCCCCATTCCGAGCCAGTGCACCCGTCCAGACCGTATCCGCCCCGCAGTTGGCTGAGCTTGGCAGTACCAGTACTGTTGGATCTCGAGATGAGGCCAACAGTGAGAGCAGAAGACGTCCACGAGTCGGTTGGCGATGAGCTGTCTTCGTCTCAGGCGGGTGGATCTGGGGATTGTTTGCACCGGACCATGACATGTTTTGGCCTCTAGTCTGTCCGGCCTAACAGAATCGCGCGCCAATTCTGCGGGGAAGAGGCCGGGCAGGGCAGCAAACGAGGCAAGGCGAGCGAGAGGATGCTCCCAATGGCGCGCCGAGAGGGGATTCACGGTCACGGGCTTCCCGCCTAACGGTCATGTTGGAGAGGGCGAGCAGAGACGCCACCATCTTCCAGACGCGCCTACCAGTGCTTGGTAGCGCCAACAGGCCCTGCAGCCCTCCCATCACAACATCGCTGTTAGGTAAGTACCTACTTGGTAGGTAGGTTACCTGGGTACCATCTTGGGTATCTCTAGGTAGGTATGCTGTTAGGATGATCCTGGTGGCTGGCTGGCTGTTGTAGGTAGTAAACCCGCGGGTTGGTGGTGATAAGAGTGTACATCTCTTCACGTGTCCGAGTGCGTATATTGGCGGGCAAGGTTAGGTACCTTGGGCTGCCCGCTCCGCGCGGATACCACCAACTCGCACCCCGCACTGTGTGCCGTCACCGTACGGCGCAACGTCGCTATACGCCACCACAGTACGAATACACCAAGACCACTTCCCCCCGCCAAGCTGGCCGCTTTGATTCCTCAACCACGACAACTCGACGACCGAGCCACACTCAGCACCTCGCCGAAGCACGCCGGGACGCTCAGGCAACGCCTCTTCTCCTCCGTCGGCCCACAATGGGCGGCACAATGGTCATCGCTGATGGCCTCGGCCGAGGGCAGACCAGGCCGTGAGTCGCGCCAACAACCACGCTCGCTCTTCTCTAGCTCGCGATCAAAGCGCCGCCTCCTTGAGCCGGCCTATTTGCAAAGGCCTCCCTGTTAATCTTGATCCACCATGGCCCATCTCGTGGGATCCCCTGTCAAGTGCAGACCCTTGCGGGCCTATTCCGACTTCCACCGTCTACCGTCAGCACGCCTCCACAGCCGAAGCCGGTTCCCACCGCCACGCCCCGCCCGATGCCTCTCTCCCCCCCCAGTTGGCCGCTTGCTTCAGGATGCCCAAACATCCCAGGCCTCTGCGGTGGTCCATGCCGCAGAGACGGACAGGGGAAGCTGAGCCTCGCACATGTCCGTCTGGCTTGTCTGCTCGGCCTCAGTGGCACCAAGGAAGGCCCCATGTCTGCATGTCAAGCGCTGCCTTCTCTGACACTGGTCCTCCCAAGTGCCGAGCGTCGTGCTATATATGCCCCCATCGTCCTCTTGTTTCTCTCCTGCTTCTCTTGCCTCAACTCATCAGCTACTCCTTCCGTATTCCTTTCCTTCGTCCCCTTCAGTGCCAGAGTCGCTCGTTTCCCTTTGGCATCTCCTTCGCTTGATACACCCATCCTTTTACTCTTAACGGCAAGGGCCGGTTTTATCCTTCTTTAGTTTTATTTACCATCGTGTTTCTCTTCCAAAGAATCAGCACGTTTCGCTACGGGGTTCTTCAACATGAAGACGTCCCTTGCCTTGCTGGCGGCCGTCGCCTGCTTCGACCAGGCCAAAGCCACCATCGTGAGTTTCGGCCAGCAACGTCAGATTTGGGACAAGACTAACCCTTTCCGATGCAGAACTTGGGCAAGTATGCGCAGCTGTTTCTCGGCGCCCCTATCTACAACACGCCAAACAACCTCGACAATGTCTGCAGCACGGAGCAGCAAAAGGGCTGGGACTTCGAGGACCTCAAGGGCAAGCAAGAGGTCAAGGAGTACCAGGGCTTTTCCATGCAGGGCTTCTCTTCCGACGAAGAGGATGTCCCGGACAAGCGCTCTTTCTTGGGTCGCCGCACATTCAAGAAGCACCTTAGCTGCGGATGCCAGCAAAAGGTAGCCCAGGCCCCGTCCATCTCCGGCAACAAGGGCTTCTCCATCAAGGAGGTCAAGGTTTCCTGCGCCCAGGAGGGCAACCTCAAGCTCAGCTACACGATGCCCAACGGAAAGACCTGCGAGACCTTTGCCGGCTGCGGCCCGCGCATGTCTACCGTCTCCAACGACCAGTGCGGTGGTGCCACCAAGGTCTCCTTCGTCTACATGGACGGCGGGAAGCTGAGCAAGCTCAAGGAGAAGCTCGGTAAGTGCAGCGTCAAGGTCTACCAGATTATTTGGAACTGCGGCAAGAACAAGCCCCCCCCTCCGCGCGAGACTATCACCAAGTCTCGCGACACGACGGTCACCCGCGGCGGCACGACTATTGTTCAGCCTCCCCCCCCTGGCGAGACGGTCACTCGTCCCGGCGAGACTGTCACCCGGCCTGGCGAGACCGTCGTCCAGCCCCCTCCCCCCCGCGAGACGGTCACTCGCCCCGGCGAGACTGTCACCCGGCCTGGCGAGACTGTCACCCGACCTGGCGAAACCGTCGTCCAGCCCCCTCCCCCGGGCGAGACGGTCACCCGGCCTGGTGAGACGGTCACCCGGCCTGGCGAGACGGTCACTCGACCTGGCGAGACTGTCACTCGACCTGGCGAGACTGTCACCCGACCTGGCGAAACCGTCGTCCAGCCCCCTCCCCCGGGCGAGACGGTCACCCGGCCTGGCGAGACTGTCACCCGACCCGGCGAAACGGTTACCCGTGGAGGCGAGACCGTCGTCCAGCCCCCTCCCCCCGGCGAGACGGTTACTCGGCCTGGCGAGACGGTTACCCGTGGCGGCGAGACGGTTACCCGTGGCGGCGAGACCATCGTTCAACCTCCGCCCCCAGGCCAGACTGTTACCCGTCCCGGCGAGACCATCGTTCAACCTCCGCCCCCAGGCCAGACTGTTACCCGTCCCGGCGAGACCATCGTTCAACCTCCGCCCCCAGGCCAGACTGTTACCCGTCCCGGCGAGACTGTCACTCGTGGTGGTGAGGGGAGCACGACCTGCATCACGACTTCTATCGTCACCTGCTCCGCTGGATCTCCCTCTGCCTCCGCCGTTCCCGAGTGCGCGGCGGTGCCCTCCGGCGGCATCTCGGCCATCACAAAGACGGGCACTGCCACTGGCACCAACTGCCCGGCCAAGCCGACTGGTGGAGAAGGAACGTCTGTAGGACAGCCCCCGTCGCCGCCCGGAGAGCAGACGCCTCCCGGAGAGAAGCCCACGCCGCCGCCCGGTGAGCAGACACCGCCTGGAGGGCAGACGCCTCCTGGGGAGCAGCCCCCTGCTGGCAATTTGCCCTGTCCTGCAATGGTTCCCTCGTGCATCAACACCTTCTTGATGATGGACAACATGGGAACGAAGTGCAAGAACAATCTGGATGTTGATTGCTTCTGCTCCAAGGAGAAGTTCACCCAGGTCCTCTACTCTTGCTTCTACGCTCGTCGCGAGAACGACAACGAGTTCATCAAGGCCCAGTTGTTCCTCCAGGGCATGTGCGCCCAGTTCATCCCCAAGAACCCCAACATCGCCACAGGTGGCGAGGCCATTACCTCGATCATCACCGTCACCGGCACGCCCCGGTACGAGCAGACCGATTACACTACGGTCATGGTTCCCAACACTGTCAGCGAAGGCAGCACTACCAAGGTGGTCACCAGCACGCTGGCCATTCCAAATATTTCCCTCCCGACTTCTGGTCCCGGCGCCCCCACCAGTGTTCCTGGGTCCCCCGAAACGGACGAGACCGAGGGCCCCTCAGGCTCCGGAACAGGGTCTGGAAGTGGCGATGCCAGACCCGGCAACCCGGTCTCCCCTCCGGGTGTCCGCGGCACCGGCACGGGCGGTATCACGGCGCCGACTGGCAGCGGCTTCCCGGTGACTGCCGGAGCCACCCGCATCGGTGTCAGCTTCGGCGCTGGCCTGGCCATCATGGCTGCCGTTATCGCCCTCTAGGGCGTGACAGCCATTCATGACTCTTTTTTGTTTACACCTCCCTTGATCGAAGCTGAAAAAAGGAAACACGAAAAATGACGCCAGGGGAAGGCATGCATGCTCGATTTCATACCCCGTTGACCGAAACACAATGCGCATGCGCGTGGGAGGCAACGTTATTGCGGTCCACTTCTTACGATCTGCGTTTCCAAAGGCCCTACTGGCACTGGCATCTGCACTGGTGCCGGCGCAGTAGAGGCGGCGAGTAGCTTGGAGATGAGCCTTCCTGACGATCTTGCTCGGATCCAAGTTGTGTGCCTGGAAAGCACCTGTACACCGACTTGAACAGCCATCTTTAATAATAATAGAATCCTGATGAGCGAACACTTGGACAACCTTGTCCTCGCCATGTGATGTTTTACCTAACCAGTGCTCAGTGTCACGACGTAGAAAGCATCAAGTTGATGCTCAGTCTTATGTGTCGGTATAATTGTCTTGCTTTATTACACTGACTGCACGAGGGCCTGGGAAGTGACGACCTGTTCTATCGGCTACCAACCCGTGGGAACGATTTTACAGCCCTGTTCAGACGGGACCTTGATGAAAAGAAGTATGCATGTCTGGCTGGTCCTGTTCTCCAGCAGGCGCTCCAGCCCTGCCTCGACTGGGGCCGAGAAGGATCAGAATCACAGCATTCACTGTACACGTTGCTGGCAGTGTACACTGAGCCCAAAGTGGGGGCGGATGGTGTGGTTCCCGCAATGCCCAGCCCTCACAGCTTGGCCCCCTTGGCCCCCTTGGCCTTGCGGGCCTGGGCCTCCTTGTCCTTGAGCAGGCGGCGCAGGATCTTGCCCGTGGGGCTCTTGGGGACGGCGTCGATGAACTCGACGCCGCCCTTGAGCCACTTGTAGCGGGCCTTGTGGTCCTCGACGTGCTTGCAGATGGCGGCGGTGACGTCCGCGTCGGGAAGGGCGTGGGCGTCGCGGGCCTTGACGACAAAGGCCTTGGGTACCTCGCCGGCGCGGTCGTCGGGGATGGGGATGACGGTGCAGTCGGAGACGAAGGGGTGGGCGAGGAGGTGGGCTTCGAGCTCGGCCGGGGCGACTTGGTTGCCCTGTGTGATGATGTCAACGAGGGGGGAGGATGGCAAGGATGGCACTCAGCCATTGGGGAACAAGGGTGGCCAGGTGGCGGACGTCTTTACCTTGACCTTGATGAGCTCCTTGATGCGGTCAGTGACGAAAAAGTGCTCGTGGCCCTGGGCCGACTTGCGGACGAGCAGCTCATCGCCCGTCCTGAGCCAGCGGCCGTCGTCGTCCCAGACAAAAGTCTCGGCGTTGGCCTGCTCGTTGTTGAGATATCCCAGGACAATGGAGGGGGACTGGACCAACAGCTCGCCTCGCGTCTCGTGCTTCGTCACCTCGTTGCCCGCGGCGTCGATGAGCTTGGCTCTGGTGCCGGGGATGAGGGAGCCAGAGGAGCCGGCGAGGCAATCTGTCTCGATGCTGCACGCGACGCCGGGAGAAGCCTCCGTCATGCCTGTAGGGAGGGGGAAGAAGCAGAGGAAGCTGTCAGCGCACACCTTCTCGAGGCCCGTTCGATACGGGAGGAAAGGGGAAAGGGAGGAGCTTGCCGTAGCCTTGACCCAGAGTCCACTTGGGATACAGCTCGCGCAGTCTCTCCATGACCTCGATGCCGAGGGGCGCGGCGCCGCAAAACACCCAGCGAATGCTGCCGAGGTCGTACTTTGCGCACTTGTCCCGGTTGGCAATGATTTGGATGAGCATCGGAGGCACGACGCTGAGCTGCTCGATGCGGAAGCGCTCGATGGCGGCGAGGACGGCGTCGAGGTCGAATTTGGGCAGGACGACGGTCTCGTCGCCGCGGTAGTGGGCGATGAGGGAGACCATGACGAGGCCGTAGATGTGGCTGAAGGGCAGGACGCCCAGGTCCACCTGGGTCTGGATGCCGAGTTGCTTGCGTGGGGCGGTGTCACCGAGGCAGAGCTGGGTGATGTTTGCGATGACGTTGTGGTGGGAGATCATGACGGCTTTCTGCGCTCGTCGACGGACTCAGCCGTCTTGTCTGGCGTGCAACTTGATGGAGCAAAGTCCGACTTACGGGCAGACCCGAGGTGCCGCTCGAGTAGGAGAGATAGGCGGTTTGCCTGGCGCCTTGGCCCTTTGTCCATTTCAGGGGCTCGACGGGGGGCAAGGCCTCGCCTTGGGCGACGAGGTCGTCAATGGTGACGAGCGACGAGGCGGGCTGACCGGGCAGAGGCAAGAGGAAGATGCAGTCGTCGGGAATGGCGACGGCTCGGGCGGCGGCGCGGGCATTGTCAAGCAGCGGCAGGCAGGTGAAGATGGCCTTTACGCCCGAGGAGCGCAGCTGGTGCTCGAGCTCGAGGGCCGAGTAGGCGGCGCTGGCGGGAGTGACGATGCCCGAGAGGCGGTGGATGGCGTGGGTCAGGGGGACGTAGTCGATCTGGACTCGATGCAAGACCTGGTCAGCGCCAGCAAGAGACGGCACGGACGAGGAGGGGAACGTGCCGTGTTGAGCGAGTAGATGGCGACGACGCGGTCCCAGGCGGTGCCCTGGTTGGGGCTGAAGCCGAGGCGCTTGCCGATGGCGCGGGCGAGGAGATGGGTGCGGCGGGCGACGTCGGCGGCGGTGCGGGAGAGGCCGGTGAGGCCGCAGGTGTAGGGGTTCCGGGACGAGGCAAAGGGGTGGCGGCCGTGGGCTGGGTTGTTGATGAATTCCTCGACGGTGATGGAGTCGGGGAGGTCTGAGGGGGGGGTCAGCTGTGTGTGGAAGCGCGCGGTCTGTTGAGCGTGTAGAGAGAGTGAGAGAGGGAGTGAGAGTGAGAGTGAGAGCGAGAGTGAGAGCGAGAGTGTGAGCAGCAGCAGGGCAGGGCAGGGCAGGGCAGGGCAGGGCAGGGCAGGGTCTTGCCAGGTGGTTTGAACAAGGGCTGCAAGTCTCCAAGAAGAGGCTGCAGGTCTTCTAAAGAGGTGCTGGCCGCGAGGCGAGCGAGGGCGAGCAAAGACGACAAGGTGACGCACCGGGCAGACTCGGCGCCCAGGCCGGGGGCTCAAAGACCATGCTGGCTCTCCTGGCCCGTGAGGCGGCAGACGATGAATGGCTCGACGTTTTGACGAGGCTCGGATTGGGAGTCGCGGATTAGACAGGAGTCGGCCGGGGGTTGGAGAAACAAAGAGGCCGAGACTCGGAGGGGAAAAGAGGGCCTTTGTCAATGGCGGGCTCCTTATGTATGTACAAGTATGCAGTGTGTACAGTATTTGTACATGCATACAAGACGGGACAAGGCAGGGAAAGGGAGGATGCAAAGACGAGAGCAAAAAGAGGAAATGAGGGTTCCTGCGATGCTGGCCGAGAGCAAACAGCGGTCTCCACTCTAGTCCGCATATCCGGCCCGGGGGTCCGGAGCCCATGGTGACGGTGACGGATAGCCAGCAGGCAACCGGCCAATGAAGCTTTGCATGCACAAGCATTCTACATGTACAGGACCCGATGCGGCGTGCGGCGGCATGACGCAATATTGGCGACGATAAGAGCGTCTTGCTGTCACCGTCGTGCCGGCGGAAACTGCGGCATCCATGTCCGCCGACGTCGCCGTATCATGCCGGTTATCATGTCAGTCATGTTGCATGTGTTTACTCTGTACTCGCACCGCGATGCCGGCCTACCCGGACGTGACATGACAGTCCATTGGCGATATATATCCAAGACGATGACTACAGGCATCTTTCAAATCTTGATCGGGGGGTATCATGTTGCAGTCTTGTGCTGCATACATGATATATGTACGGACTGTAACTGTGCCAATGCAATGCGGCTTCTCCCCTCCCGATGACCAAGGGTGGAAAAGTCGGTCTCGGGCCAAGAGAAACGAGGACAAAGCAAGCCAAGGCCGCCAAAACCAGCCATGTATATGAACATGTCCCCGTGCGCCCGTACAGCGCGGCCAGTCTGTATACACATGTGCACAAGCAAACGAAAGACGGTCACCAGACGACGCCGTACAGCATGGCCAGACTCGCGGCGGCGACGCCAAGGGGCATGCAGCGTGCGGCCTCGAGGCGCGGGCCGGCGCTGTCGTCGGCGATGCCCGAGGGGCCCGGCACGACGGTCCGGGTGACGACGGCGCCCGTCTTGCACGAGGGGTCGATGGTCGGACACGAGGTGACTGTGTAGACGGTCGTGTACGGCTCTGTCGGGTAGTTGCTGTGTCTTGTCCGCGTCGGCTGCCCGGGACGTCAGCCGATTGAGGGCAGGGATGCATGAGAGGGGGACTTACGTCGGCGGTGCCGGTCGGGCGGGCATCGTCCTCGCGGCAGTGGCCGGTGGCGCGGGGCACGGCGTCGGGCCCGGAGCCGACGGCGACAATGTCGGGCTTGCCGCAGTTGGCGGCCTGGGCCAGGTGGACGGCCTCGTTGTCCCAGTCAAAGACAAAGTAGCCGGCGCGCAGGACCGAGTCGCCGAGAATCTGCTGGTCCGTCGTCAGGACCAGGCCGACGTAGCAGGCCGACGACGAGCCCGTCATGTCGAGGACGAACTCGGACAGCGGCACGCGGATCGTCTTGGGGCCGAAGCCAAAGTCGACGCTGCCCCGGGCGCGGGCGGCGGAGCAGGAGACGCGGTAGTAGCCCTCGCCGTCGTCGCGGGCATCGAGGGCCTCGAGGATGGGCAGGGCCACGTTGGAGTGCATGCGCGAGACGGTGGTGCCCGAGTCGAGCATGACGTTTGCGTCGGCGCCGTCGACGGCGAAGCTGCGCGGCCTCGCCGACAGCGTCACGCCGACGGAGCTGAGCTCGACGGCCAGCCGGTACTCGCCCTGGACGCCGCGCACAATGGGCCGCCGCTCCAGCCGGCCGACGTACTTGCTGCGGTCGACGCCGCCGTAGATGACGGCGCCCTGGTCGGCGGCCGAGCGGCGCAGGTCGAGCGAGAAGACGCGGCTCGCGATGACGCCCTGGGCCGCCATGGTGTTGAGCACCAGGCTGTAGGGCTTGGAGCCGTCGACGCCGCCCTTGAGCGACGGCGCGAGGCCCAGGATGCCCTGCGACTGGCCCTTGCTGGCCGACACGACGCCAAACGTCTGGTTGACGATGCGCGCCTGGCCCATGGCGACGGTGTCGCGGTAGTAGCGGATCGACACCGACGTCTGCGTCGACTGGTCGCTCGGGTCGCCGTAGCTGATGTCCTCGCTGCCAAAGGGCCCGTCGGCCGGCGTCTGCGACCGCCCCGGCTCGTAGCGCCCGAAGCCCTCGCATTGCCGCGACTGCGCCGTCGTCAGCGCCGTGCCGCAGTCCGGGTTGACCCATAGCTCGCTCGAGCCCGTGTCGACGAGGACGGTGACGCGCTGAGGCGGCGATCCAATGTGGACTGGAGAATGGGCATCATCAAGCCGATAGACCCCCCGGAAGGGGGTTTATTTGGCTTGCAAATGGTTAGAGACTTTTGTAGATGTATGTATATATATATATATATATATAGATATATAGATATATAGATATATAGATATATAGATAAACAACGAGCGTGCACTCACCGTCGGTGGCATAGAAAAAGTCCTGGTTCTCCAGCTGGCTCTCATACGCCTGGTCGGCCCGCTTGCCCTTGCTGGCCTTGGCCTCGCGCGGCGGCCGCTGCACCGTGCCGACCGGGACCGCCAGGTAGCCCGGGCCGCCGGCAGACTCGGAGAAGCCGGCCATCAGTGCGTGCGCAAAGGGGCTCAGCGCGAGCAGCACCGCCGCGGCGCCCAACAACGACGACGCCATCGCCGAGACTCTCTCCTGCCACGTCTTGTTCTTCTCTCAAGCTGTGTGTAGTCGTCGTCGTCGTCGTCGTCGTCGTCGTCGAGGGAGGATTCTGGGGCTGCCTGCTGGACTGGAGACGGCCGGCGTCGATTGCTCCTGACCGAGGGCGAGATCGGGGGCCGAGGAGAAGAGGCAAGACGGGGAAGAGCACTTCAGATAACAACATCAAGAGACAGCATCGTGTGGGCTACATGGGATGTGCTCACGGGATGGGAGGGACCCATGCGCCCCGACAGGAGGCGAGACGCTCTCTCCCATTTGCTCTCCTATACCGAGGAATAAGAAGAAACGACAGGAAAAAGAAAGTCACGGCACCGACCAGCCGCCGAGCCCTGCTCTCAGGCGGATGCAGATGCAAGCCCTGCCCCAGACCAGGGGGGGAGGGGGCTGCGTACGTACAGGAGGGAACAACACGGCAAGGAAGAGGCGGCTTTCGGCGGGGACACGGGTCTCTCCTGGCCCTTGAAAGTCCCGGGGTAAGCGACATCCATGTATGTATAGCTTCTGCCTGCGTCTCTCAAGTATTCCTGCTTCCAAGCAGAGCCGCAGCGTCGAGTTCAGTCAGAGACACGGCTTCCCTTGTTCTGCTGATCCCTCGCTTCAGCTGCCACCCTAATCTTGCCCCTTGAGCGTGCCAAGGGCTACTGTACAGTACATACGTGTCCATGTAACATGTGTATGTATACGTATATATGTATGCACAGCAGCCGCTCGTGCTTACAGCACAGGGGCTTTGCACCACGGGCCTTGTGGCATCGAGCATCCAGCCGTATATGGGGGCGGGCACAGCCACGACCAACCGACGTGATGCTGC
Organism: Ophiocordyceps robertsii; assembly: GCA_027405785.1. Taxonomy (NCBI): domain Eukaryota; kingdom Fungi; phylum Ascomycota; class Sordariomycetes; order Hypocreales; family Ophiocordycipitaceae; genus Ophiocordyceps; species Ophiocordyceps robertsii. The sequence goes on along the minus strand of JAPEBW010000374.1, from coordinate 46,096 downwards.
CTCGCTCCTCTTGCCGTCTAGCCGAAGCTTCAAGTCATCGGCCAGCTCTGCCCCGGGTCCAATTGCGATCGTCGGGCAGGGAGACGGAAACAGCCCGTTCATCCCTTTATATTAGACTCTGGCTGGCTGTGCACCGCCCCGACCACCCCGGTTTTCGATGCGCGCGCCAAGCTCTCGTAGCGCCCGGCCTTTTCTTATTTTATGGGTCTTTTTTTTTTTCATTTTTTAATCTTGGCATGTGTGTGTGTCTGCTTGCTTCTTCCGTTGGCTGTGAGTTGCTGACGCGGTCCCTGTGCTCGCGGGACTCTCTTCCCCCCCTCGCTTCCTCTCTTGTTACCCCTACAGGCGGCAAAAAGGAGGCTGCTACGAAACGTCGTACGCGTAATCCCTCTCTCTCGAGTAGGACTAGTCGCTGTATGTGACATACATGAGCTGAGCGCTTTCCGCTGCGCCTCCATCCATTGCATACAATACAATGCTGTCGGGACCAATGATAAGTCAACCCCTGCTTGCATACATACGAGGGCATGCTGACGACACTTGGGCCATGGGATATTTACCGACTGCCTCTACTCTGTACTCTGTACATTCCAAAACGGACTCGTGCGAATGAGACGCCGATTCTCCAAACACAAACGGCTCACTCTCCCCCCCCAACCTCAAACTCAAACTTGACATTTTCCCAGCCGGGCCGGCGCTTCATGACCAGGCTCATGCCCTCGCCCAGGCGGTCGGGCTTGGACGCACCGCCCATGATGGTCGTCGTGGCCATGTCGGGCAGTCGGACGGGGCCGCCGCGACCGTCGGCCGAGAGGTCAAAGGCGAGGATGAGGGCGGCCGAGGCACCGAGGATCTCGGCAAAGGCAAAGTTGCGGCCGGGGCAGAGGTGCTTGCCGCCGCCAAAGGGGATGTAGGCGGAGCGCTTGGTCTTCTCGGCGGCGGCCGACAGCCGGGCCTGGTTGCCGACGAAGCGGCCGGCGTCGTAGGCGGAGGCGCCGGGGCCCCACACGGCCTCGGCCCGGTGGGTGAAGCCGGCGGGGATCTGGACGTCGCAACCGCGGCGGAGCGTGTAGGCCCGGCCGCGGCCGTCGGAGATGACCGTGTCCTCCATGACGCGCCGCACGCACAGCGCGTGGTTGGACAGCCGGATCGACTCGCGGTAGCAGCTCACCAGCAGCGGGCAGGCCTCGTCGAAGCGCGTGATGTTGATGCTGGCCACGTCGTCGCCGTGCCTCCGCGTCAGGGGTTCGAGCTCGGCCCGGAGCCGCTCCACGACGTCGCGCCGCGCGAAGACGTTGGCCACCATCCAAAACGTCGTCGGGATCGTGTTGCCCGTCGACAGCTGCAGCAGGCTGGCCTCGAACCGCCCGATCTCGCTGTCGGGCAGGCCGTGCTTGCGCAGCACCGCCGACCGCGCCCTCGTCACCGCCGCCACCGTCTCGTCGACGTCCCCGCGCGACGAGTAGTACTCCCCCAGCGCACTCTGCAGCCTCTCGCGGGACTGGAAGGCGGCGGCGTTGGTGACCTTGTGCCACGGCGTCATGAGCATCTTGGGCAGCGCGTTCTCCCACGTCCTGGGAGGGGGTGTCAGAAGCCTCCACAACCCATATGTGTGTATATATATGTGTATATATATGTGTATATATATATATATATATATATATATATATATAAAGAGAGAGAGAGGAAAGTCTCAAAAACTCACCACAGGTCGTCAACCAGCTCCCGGTCGTGCAGCAGCGGGTTCTTCTTCCCCAGCAGCGCCGTCGTCGTCGCCAGCGTCATCAGCTCCCGCAGCCACAGGAAGAAGTTGTCGACGCGCACCTCGCCGTCCCCCCTCAGGGCGTCGAGCCGGGCCGAGATGAAGTTGAGGGCGTTTGCGTTCATGCGGTGCAGCGGCTCGCCGCGGACCGTGACGTGGAGCGCGTCAAAGAACTCGACGACAATCTCGGGCTTCTCGCGGAACCGGTTGTACGACTCCTCCTTCATGCCCAGCATCGTCTGCAGGAAGTCGACGGCAAAGGGCTCGAAGCTGAGCGTCTTTTGCCTCAGCGCCGACTGCACCAGCGCCGGGTCCCAGATGGCGTACGTCTTTCCGCCCATCATCGGCAGCGTGGCGATGGGCGCCCCCGTCTTGTTGCTGTCGCCTCGAGTGTCAGTCTCCCCTTCCACCACATCCTTGGGCCGTCTCGAGCCTGCACCTACTAAAGGTTGGTGTAGTACTGAGACTGGTTCCGCACGAGGCCGACGAGGTGGCCGATAAAGGGCATCCGCGGCAGCATCAGCGGCGGCTCCTCGCCGTCCACTTCCGGTATCGACTTCTTGTACAGGTAAAAGAGAAAGGTGAGGAAGAGGGTGGGTATGGTGTAGCGAAGCGGCGCCTGCTGGAACCCGGCCACGGCAGCCGCGAGGAGGCCGCCCTCGGCGCCCGTGGCATTGGCCGTGCCGGACATCGAAGCCAGCGGGGAGCCAAACGTCTGCCCGGTGGCCGACATTGCACTCTCGCCTTGCCGGTTCCAGAAACGCGCAAGATGGGCGAAAGCTATGGGTGCGGAAAACACCGAGTGTGGCTGTTGCTGGGACACGCAGACTCGATGGCTGTCTTGCTTTGTACGCTGCTGCCAAGGGGACTCGCCTTTTACACACTCGCCGCTTTGCAAGGCTCGTGCTCCCATGATATATATCCCTCTCCCACGGCTGGGGGGCTGCGGAGCGGGAGACCCGGTGAGGCCGGGCTTCCGGGCGGACACGGAAGAGCCCCCGATGGAGGCTGACCTGTTCTCGAACCACGACTGCAGACTGCTGTCTTCCCCTCGCCTCTGATGCCGTAGGACAAGGGTGCAGCCACGTGGGGTCCAGGGGCCAAATCACCGTCAGCAACGTGCATGTTTGTCTGCTTGGTGCCCATGAGACTAGGCGAGGGACTGAGCTTCGCGCTCAGATATATCACGGCAAAGAGCAAGGACATGTCCCCATTCCGCGCCGTCGCCGTCTCTCACGCCCACTGTATCGAGGAAACAAGGCCGTGAGCAATGTACGCCAACGTCTAGTCTCCGGCAGGGGAAGAGACGGTCCAGAGACTCGCCCTCACCGAGGCTTGCGGCCTCAACTCGCACCAACGCCAACCCACAAAGAGGCCCGTCGTCCGGTTTCAAATGGAAACTGTACAGGTCCTTTGACACCCGCTCGGGCTCTTCATTGGCCCAAGCCGAAGCACGGCGGTGCCTGGAAGCCGTGACGCGGGGGACCTCCGGCTGCAGCCGGACATGGCGGCCGAGACCCCCGTAAGCGTCCTTGATCAGCGCCAACGTCGACGGATCGGCTCATCCTTTCTGTCAACCGTGGCACGATGAGAAAGGGAGAGAGGGATGCATCTATCTGGCTGCCGTAGTATCAGTCGGAGGAATTCGCGTCCAACCAGCTGACTGCGCGCTCTGCCATACTCTGTTTGGCGTTGAAAGAAGCATCTCCAAAGTCCATGTAGCAGCGTCATGAAAGCATATCTTGTCAGACAGAATGCCTACCAAATGCCCCCATCTCGGTGGTGCACCTCTTTTGCCCATGTGGATTTCAAGGTTTTAAATAACCGATGCATGTAATTATATTATAATCACCCGGGTTTATGCACGGAACTCCAGGTGTGCATGTGTGCATTCATATTCATATCCATCTTGATTATAATTCAATTTCGCCTATAGCCGCCCCGTGGGAACCCAACTGGGTATCCCACGGCACATGTGTTACACCGTCGGATGTCCGTTGCATCTACCTCGGCTACAGGCTGGAGAGGGGCGAACCCCGGCGTCCTCTCCTCCCGCGAGGAAGCCTTGGAGAGGAGAACCCAGAGTTGCAAGCAGCAATGTCGTGGGCAAAGAGCATCACCGTCGACGCCGTGGCCGCCGCCGTCCGCCGCTGGCTGCTCAACCCCAAGACGGCGGTTCCGCTGGCGCTCAGCCTCCACTGGCAGCCCGTCTTCGCTCTCTTGCTCTCCCGCGTCGCGGAGCGGCAGGCGACCAAGTTGCGGTCGCGAGCATCCGTCATCGCCGCGGCAAGCATCCTCGTCGTCGTCAACGAGTACCTCACCAAGCAGGTTGCCAACAACTGGGTCAGGGACACGAGATGGAACTGGGACGACGAGATTGTCGTGGTCACGGGGGGCAGCAGCGGACTCGGCGCCTGCATCACGCAGCGGCTCATTGCGCGGAATAGTCGCACGCGCATCGTCGTCGTCGACTTCCAGCCGCTTCAGTGGAAGCTTCCCTCGGACGCTCGCGTCCACGTGTACCAGTGCGACCTCAGCGACTCGGCCGCCCTGAGGGCAACTTGCCTGCGAATCAGACAAGAGGTCGGGCACCCCAGCGTCTTGTTCAACAACGCCGGGCTCGCGCGGGGCTTCACCATGCTCGAGGGCAAGCCTGCCGACATCGAGATTACGATGCGCACCAATCTGACGGCGCCGTTTCTGCTGGCCAAGGAGTTTCTGCCCGAGATGGTGCGGCGCGACCACGGGCACATTGTCAACACGGGCTCGTTGAGCGCACTGGTGTCGGCGGCGAACCTCGTCGACTACTCGGCCACCAAGGCGGGACTCGCCACCTTGCACGAGGTGCGTCATGATGGGCTCCCTTGGCCGTTTGCCCTTTGGTCGCCGCAGGCTAACGCTCAGGGGTCGCAGGGGCTTCAGCTGGAGCTCAGGGCGTGCCACAAGGCGCCCAGAGTGCGGCTGACGCTGGGCGTCTTCGGTTTCATCCAGACGCCCATCTTCAGCGGCTCTTGCGACCGATGGCATCGGGCGATGCCGCTGCTCGACGCCGACAGCGTGGGCGAGAGGCTGGTCGAAGCCGTGTACAGCGGGTACGGCAGCACGATTTACCTGCCGCTGGTGGTGCGATGGATCGCGTGGCTGGTAAGAGGCCCTGGTGTTTGGTGTGCGCGCTGGAGCTGACGCCGTCTACCCAGCGAGGCGGGCCCGAGTGGCTGTTCCGGCTGGTGCGGGAGCAATCGCTGGGGCTGGGTCTCGACTTCAAGGGGCGGCAGCAGCTCAACGACAAGACGGGCGGGATTCGCGGGATTGGGGGGGAGAGGGCGGATGCCGATGGGACGAGCGACATGGTCGTGGTGGCGTCGGACGTGGACGCACAGCAATCGTGAGATGAGGCTCGTCGTCTCTGGATGGAGGATTGATCAGCATGCACCAATCGGGGTTGTAGGTTGCACATATCTGTACTGTAGGTCCTGTATTGCATGCGTTTATTCGCATGTGCCTACTCGCGTGTACCTAACACACATGCATCGTCGACTCCGTGGCAGACTGTTAGTACAGTACACAGTACTTGTGGCTCGGCACCATGAAGCCGTCACTCCCTCGAGCGACTTCGACGAGATGCTGCCGCCGCCAGTTCGGCGCGGTGCGGCATCAGGCTCCGAGGGCCTAGACGTCGGAGCCCCCCTTCTCGCCACTGTCCGTCCTGTCTGACCGCATTGGGGGTCACAAGATGGATTTCTCCGCCTCCCGCTGAGTCTCGCGCGGCATTTATGGCGTCGCAACCGGCCCAACTAGTCCCCGCTGGCACGTCCAAGCCAAGTCCGTTCCCGGAGGGGCCCTCTGGAGCTGGGCCGAGGCATCAACGGCCAGACGCTGCTCATACATACATGCGTGCTTGGCCATGCACCTCGTCCAGACCTGCGCTCGGATGCTCCCCATACGCCGTCTGGGATCCTCGTGAGACGCCAGCACAGCGCGTCGACGGCCAACATGGGCTCCCTCGTCGACATGGAGAAGGAGAAGCACGACATTGGCTATAGCCAGTTCGCCTGCATCGGCTCTGGCTTCTCGGCCATTGGGCTCGGCGCGACGCTCAAGAGGTGGTACGGCATCACCGACGTGCGCTTCTTTGAGCGCCACAGCGACCTGGGAGGAACGTGGTTTGTCAACACGTATCCAGGTATGGACCAAGACGGCTCGCATCCTGGACGCCGACACTGACGCCGCCTAGGATGCGCCTGCGATGTGCCCAGCATCCTGTACAGCTTCTCCTTTGCGCCCAACCCGGAATGGACGCGCGTGCTCCCCTCGGCCCGCGAGCTCTGGGCCTACCTCAACCGGGTGGCCCATGACTACGATCTGCCGGCCAAGATGACCTTTGGCGCCGACGTGACGCGCTGCGAGTGGCTGCCTCAGTCGCGCCGCTGGCGTCTGCACATCCGCAGCGTCGACGACGGCTCCGTCTCGCTGCACGAGTGCCAGTTCCTCTTCACCGGCACCGGCCCCCTCTCCAAGCCGCGCGAGCCCGACTTGCCGGGCCTCGACTCCTTCGCCGGCCCCGTCTTCCCCGCCGCCCGGTGGAGACACGACGTCGACCTCGAGGCCAAGCGCGTGGCCGTGGTCGGCAACGGATGCACCGCCGCCCAGATCGTGCCCAACATCCTCGACAAGACGCACCATCTGACGCAGTATATCCGCTCCAAGCACTGGATCATCCCGCCCGTCGACGTGCCCCACACCAAGACGATGCAGTGGCTCTTTGGCCACGTCCCGGGCTTCATGGCCCTTGTGCGCTTCGTCGTCTTCTGCGCCGCCGAGGACGAGCTGCGCAGCTTCTTCATGACAAAGGCCGGCGCCCGGTTCCGCACCCGCCGCGAGGCCCAGGTCACCAGCTACATGCGCAAGATGGCGCCGGAAAAGTACCACGGCCTGCTCGTTCCCGAGTTCGAGATTGGCTGCAAGCGCCGCATCTTTGACCCGGGCTACCTGCGGGCCCTGCACGAGCCCAACATCACCCTCACCGACGACCCCATTGTCGAGGTGCTGCCGCACGCCGTCCGTACCAAGAGCGGCGTCACGACCGAGACGGACGTCATTGTTCTGGCCACGGGCTACGCCACCAACCAGTTCCTGTCGGGCATCCAGGTCGTCGGCCGCGAGGGCGTGACCTTGGACCAGCACTGGTCCTCGTTTGACGGGCCCGAGGCATACAACTGCTGCGCTCTAAGCGAGTTTCCAAACTTCTTCATGATTCTGGGTACGTCACTCGTCCCTGTCTGCTCGAGCACCGCTGACGCCAGACTGTCATGCCAGGGCCCAATACCGCCACGGGACACACGTCCACCATCATGGCCATTGAAAACGCCATCAACTACTCCCTCCGCGTCATCAAGCCCGTCCTCGACGGCGACTCCACCGTCGTCGAGATCAAGCGCGAGGCCGAGGAGCGCTACTCGCAGCGGCTGCAGCAGAACCTACAGAAGACGGTCTGGTGGGGAGGCTGCCGCAGCTGGTACACCAAGGAGGCACCCGACGGCCGCAAGTGGAACGCCATGACCTATCCTCACTCCCAGGGCCACTACTGGTACAAGTGCCTCTTTCCCGTCTACAGCGACTGGTCCTATACGGTATGTCCCGGTGGCGGCTGGCTGTGGTCTCGTGCGGCGGTTGCCACGACGTGCTAACGTTGGAAACCTCAGATGACCCCCAACGCCACACGCCGGCGCTTCCTGCGCAGGGCACTGAAGACGGTCACTTGGCTGAGCCTCTTTGTTTCTCTCTTGGGCATCTCGCTCGCCGTGGGGGAACGTGGCTTGGATGTAGGCGGTGCCGTCGGCCACCTGACGCGCGCCTGGCAGACCTTGAGACGGCGCCTCTCCCTGTAAACACGCTGAACAAATGGAAACGCCTTGGGCATTGAATCGCCGCAGCCTTGTGTAAGCCCTAGAATGAGTGCACGTGCGTGCAGCGCATGTACGTACGCATGTGTTGCGTGTCGCATTCGTCTTGCTTTTCTCGCCCACTGCGTACGGGTATCTACCATTCAATCCATGTTGATGGGAAATTTCACATGGAGAGGCAAGGCTCAGGCCGCCTGGCCAGTCCCCGAGACCAACAGCACCACGCTCCCAAGCTGTCTCCGTAGATCCTCCTTTTGCACGTCGTGCGTATCCTCGACCTCTCCCCACTGCGTAATCTGCCAATCGACCTCGAGGCTAACAGCTTTGGCAGCCTCCTGGATGCCAAACCTGCCCTCGGCGCCGACGTGGCGCCTCCCCGAGGGGCCCTCGCTCCACTCGGCGACGACCCTCGCGGCCGCGACGAGGCTCTTGCCCGCCAGCACCGCCCTCTCCAGCCCGGCAATCTCCCAGGCATCCAGGCCCTCGACCCACCCCTGCACTATCTCGCGCACCCCCTCGGGCTGCTGGCGCGGCACAATGGCGTGCCCGTCCAGCACCGGCTCGATGACGACGCCGGCCCAGACGTGCGTCGTCAGAAACGACAGCGTCTCCGCCGCGGCCCGCTTCTGCACGTCCCGCAGGCACTCCCCGGCGTCGTTGCGGAGGTCATAGGGGCCGGCGGGGGGCGCCCAGCACAGCAGCGAGTCCGTGTCCAGGTACCTCAGGACCGAGGCGGTGATGTCTCTGCGCGTGTTTCCCGTGCCGGATGCGTCGTCCTGGGCGATGTCGAGGGCGCGGCAGACGAGGCTCGTCAGGGGGATGAGGTGCTGCTGCGTGGACTGGCGTGCTGATGTCAGGGCGTCCCATTCGAGGGCGAGGGCGGTGGCGAGGTTCGGCTTCGAGGTTGGGAGGCGAACGACTTGCTTTGTCTGGGGGTGTCGCAGTGGTTTGGTGTCGAGATGGACCTCTAGGGCGCCTTACAGAGAGGTGTCAGCATCAAGACAGAAAGCGCGGCCTCTCTCCCTCTGTTGTCGTCAAGGGGGAGGGAGGGTAGCTCACCATTGACCTCGTTGACGCTGACGTCTTTCCAGAACCTCTTGCTCAACGTCGTCACCTTGCCACTGCCAGCGTTCCGAATCACCCTCGTCGCCTTGAGCAGCTCCGCCTGCCTCTTGCGACGCTCGATCCTGTCGTTGGACGGCCTGGCAACAGGAGTCGGCGGCTCAGGCGGAGGCCCCGTCCCGACAATGGGCACGACGTTGGCCGCCTGAGCAGCGCTCGAGTGCATCAGGCGTGCGTTTGTGGATCCATTGACGGCTCGCGGCAACAGACGAAGGCCCAGGCGAGTTGGGGCCTTCATGATTCCTGCCAAGGGGGAGAGACACGCGCTGGTGCTGGAGGGGAAATCCGCGGTGAGGCGTCGTGTTGTGTGCACATATGGTGGCGTAGGTACCTACCTGCCTAATTACCTAGGTTGGTACAAGGTGTGCAGTAGCCTAGGGGTGGGGCTCGGTGAGCGTCTTTTTAGTTGGGCTCACCGAGACTGTCCACGTCTCGGCCCTCTTATCTAGTCTTTGGTTGTGTCAACTTTGCGGTTTACTCTACAGGTAAGCACATATTGCTAGTCATCTCACAGAAGCTGCCATGATGTGACGGTAAAAAATTAAAGCAATTGGGCTTCAGACATGAAATCTCCCAAAAGCCCCCCTGATCAACCACAACCATGCCGTGGTAAAGGTCAGGCAATTGACATGGCTCCAGACGCCTCCAGGTCGACGTGAATGTACATGGACGAGTAGCCACCGCATAGCTGACACACGGAACAGAGTGCCTCCGGCTCTGGCTCTTGAAAGAAAGAAAGGGGGTACTTTGATTGAAGCTATCTCAACACCGCCGCAACTCATGAAAAGGTAAACCACATCCACGCTCTTCATCCGGATCCTTTTTGTCTTGTTTTTGTTGAAAATGGTGTTTCCGTACTCTTTGATGCGCTTATAGAGCACCAGTGCCCGTTGGACGTGGCACACTTACCACTGGTGGCTCTATCCGTTCCGGCACCAGCTCAACCGGTAGCGGCGGCGGCGGCAGGCGCTTCAGCACCGGCAGGCGGCGGAGTGGCACCGACACCGGCGGGGAGAGCACCGGCACCGGCGGGGGCGGGGGGAGCACCGGCATCGGCACCGGCAGGCGGCGCACCAACATCGGCACCGACAGGAGGCGGAGTGGCACCGGCGGCAGGGGGGGCGGCGGCATCGACACCGGCAGGGGGCGGAGTGGCACCGGCACCGGCAGGGGGAGCACCGGCATCGGCACCGGCAGCGGCATCGGCGCCGGGCGGAGGAGCAGCGCCTGCTAAAGGAGCACCAGCTGGAGGGGGGGCGCCCGGAATAGCAGGCGGCGGCGGTAGCGGCGCTCCATTCGCCACGGCCGCCTCCTGCTGCCTCTCTTGAGCCCTCAGCGCCTTTTCCTGGGCCCTTTCTGACGCCCTCAATGAGCTTTTCTGCGCTCTCGCCGCCCTATCCTGGGCCTTTTCTTTCTCATCCTTCTTGGCACGGATGATGAGCATCGAGTTGTCAATCGAGGTATCTGTGGCTGGTCCTGAAGGTGGCCGATTAGTATTCAAAGAAGCGTCATGACTGCCCTTCACCTTACCTCTAGCCTCTATAGCATTAGGCGTCGGCGCCGAGGCAACCAGGCTGGCCGAAATAGCGAGGCATACGCCGAGAGCTCCGGCAGTCTTCATCATGCTGAGCGTTGCTCAAGGAGAAGAATATTATGGCAAAAACGTGCCAAAAAGGTTGCTTCCCTGGGGTGAGCAGGTTCGAGCAGAGCAAAGCATGCGTCAACGAGAGACGGCAAGCCAAGTCTGGCATTTATAGGCTCGACACGTCACGATTGAGCATCAAAGCGTTTACCTGTCGGGATAAAACAGAGCCGAGACACTCCCAAAAGCATAGAGGCTCGGTGCGTGGCGTTGAAAGAGCCAGGTGAAGCTCGCGGCGATGTGACGGAACGGCCCCCAGCCGTCCAAGTGCCAAACATGGCCACCTATCAAAGCCAAAGTCGAGCCCGGCTTTCAAGTCCTTGCGCTCACCCTCCCCATTATGCGCTGCGACGGGGGCGTTGGAAGCCCGAGCGGGACACCATGTGCAGTCAGTCCAAGACGTGGGTCGTTTCACCTCGGGCCATCGAAACAACTTAAATGCTGGGCTTTAATTGATCAAGGCGCGGATGCGAATAGAGCCCATGAGATCATCGACGCGGGAGCCAGCAAACCAAGGGGTTGGGTCATAGCGCTGCGTATAGAAACGTAAGTCTGACAAGTCAAGAGATGCTTACTGCACGCAAGGCAAGCGCCACCTTGTGAGGACCTTGTTGGTGTAGTCTGGAATACGCTGTTATGCTGGGAATGGTGGCATTCCCATCGGGTAAGGCGCCCTTGCCGCTATTGGGCCCGCCCTTATGGCCACCCCTCCATCGCTGGGTGCTGTACTATCGCCTATCGCCCATCACTGCCTAACCCTCCATAAGGCGACGCTAAAGGCGGTTCTCGAGAAAGAATACGAAGACAATGACGAGAAGAAAGAGCTGCCTTCCAGTGTTCTCCTCTTTCAGAGGGATATCTACACAAGAGACTTCCCACGTCGTCCAGTGGATATCGGTAACCTAGACCTTATCAAACGTCTTTCTCAGCTACGACGTTTCGAGTTTGCGGCTCGATGTGGCGATTACCTGGCTCGCGTTCATGACCAGCTGAAGGACATGGCCAGAACGGAAGAGACCAAGTACTCTAAGCAGCTCAACGGCTGGGGCCGTTACTGGACCGACATGAACAGCGACATCAATAAGGAACACACCTCGTGGCGCAAATGGGAGGCGCGAGATGCAGCCGTCACAGACGCAGATGTCAAGACTTCATGAGCGGCGTTCAACGTATGCAACGCCATGGGTCTCAATTTTGGGCCCGTGTTAACCAGCATACAACAATTAAAGGGTAGAAATTTATAAACAAAGCTACTATAGTTTAACAATTAATATAATTACTGCCAGTCCACGCCCCGTTACTGTCTTGAAGGGAGAATAGGTAAAGGTCCTTTTGTTGTAGTCTTGTAGGATCAATGGGGTGGTTGAAGCATTGACTCGCATCCAATAACTTGGTCCTCGGTTCGGTGGAGATGTGAAGGCAGCACAACGTGTTCCCCGCCAGCTCGCAGAGGGACACTCCCACCGTATGGAGTTTCCATCAAATATGAGCCTCCTGTTCGGGAAGAAGTGCTCCTGGAAAGTCCATTCTCGGCTTGCCCACACAGGGCTGTCGATTCCCGCTTCATATAGTCTTGGCTCGACGTGGCTCAAGATGAGCCTTCTTTGGTCGTTTAGGAGGTGAATAGTCTGAGGAAAAAGCCGTATCGTCTTCTCCCGTCATCTGGCTGGCTTGGATGACTCTCAAATCAAGGAACGTGCCCGGCTCCGCTCTAAGAATAGGGGCAGGCAGGGAAGTAGAGCTCGAGGGTCACCACCGACGGGAGCTGAAAGAGCAATGCCGCATCCGGCAGTGCCGGAGAGACGACGGCATTAGGTACGAGCGTGAACCAAAGGGCCCATCAATAGTTTCAATGTGTCATGGCCAAGGCGGCCTTGTTCTAATAAGAGAGGGCCCTGGGCAATCTACGCCCCTTTATGCGTCTTTCTTGCATGCATCAGGGCTACCAAGAGGCGGGTTGGCATGGCGCAGTCGTGTTGAACACCCATGTGCCAGTTCCATTACGCAATATGTTATGCTCTTACGTATCATTTATCCCAAAAAAACACCTATTTCGAGAATCTCTCACGTAAGGCATCAACTTGAAACTACTAGTGCATTCATCAACTTGCAAGCATGAATACAATCGCCTTGATGGAGGCCAAGGCTCGTCAAGTGAGCTGGCCTCATCTCGGTGGGCCAGGGGGGAAGGGTTGCCGTTTGACTTTCAATGGGCGCCGAGACTCACATAAAGGCTCATTGGGGGCCTTTGCTGGGATTCGGGCCGGGCCTCAAGCACTCACCACCACTCGCTCGCTCTTTGGTTCTCGACCGAGCCAGTTCACTCTTTGCCATCAACATTGACAATGAAGCAGTACGCCGCCTACTATGTGGCCGTGGCCGCCGCCATGCAGGGCGCCGGGGCCGCTCCCCAGTCCGGCCGGCGCCCGGATCCCGAACGTGGCCCCGGTCTGCCGGCTAATCACGTCGTCAACACCGAGGTGCCGACTCTGGTCAACAGCGCCTGCTACCAGAACAGCACCGGCCAGCTGGAGAGGAACGCCGACAAGTCGGAAACCAACATCAAGTATCCCTGCATCTCGGAGCAGGAAATCGTTGGCTACTGCCACCAGCAGTTCGAAAACGACGTCGAGGGCATGAAGAACTGCCTCTTCAACGCCGACTCCTCGTACGAGTCGGACTACAAGTGCTGCATCGCCTGCCGGAACCTCAACGGCGACGGTTCCGCCGGCACCGAGGACGACGCCGACAAGTTCATCCAGGGCCTCAAGGACAGGTTTGTCAAGGACAACGCCGGCAACCGCCGCTTTGCCGACGTGGCGGCCGAACTCGGCAAAGACATCAAGCCCGTCCAGCTCAAAAGCACGGCCATGATCAACGAAAAGGGCGTTGCTGACATTAATATCCTCACCTACTGCCCCAAGCCCAAGCTCAAGCTGCCGCAGCAGGCCGGCTCGCCCAAGGACGCTGCTTCCACCTCTACCTCTGCTGCTCCCGCAACCTCGTCTGCTCCCGCCTTCAAAAACACCACCAAGGAGCTCAAGGAGCACAAGTTCGCCCAGACCATCATCAACTTCTCCTATCTCGGCATATTCTCGTACGGCGACGCCAAGGCCAATGTTGCAACCAACGGCTCCGGCTCGGCCCACGAGACGGGCATTGTCCGCATGCAGCAGGACTTCAAGCTCCAGTACTGTGTCACTTGCGCCGCTCCCGGCCAGTCTCGGGCCGAGCTGGAGAAGAGCCAAGAGGCTTCCATCAGCGGCGTTCAGTTCGAGCCGCTCGGCCAGAAGGCCCTGCCCGAGACCATCCAGCAGGCGTCTGGGTTCCAGGTTGATGCCGGGGCCGGGGCTCCTGCCGAGACGCTCGCCGTTGTCGACCTTGACCAGTGCTCGTGCTTGCCCCCGACCATGAACAGCTTCACTCCTGCTAGCCCTGCTGCCATTGGCGACGGCGCGGGATACGTCGATACCTACGTCGAGGCCGGCAAACGCATGGGCATCGACGTGAGGATTAACATCAACCTTGACTCTGACGGTGGCCCCCAGAGCCGGCCCAGCCTGGCCGAGGCCGAGGGTTTCGAGAGCCCGAAGCAGACCAATGCCAAGGGTTTCGAGAGCCCGAAGCAGACCGAGGCCAAGAACCCCAAGAGCCCGAAGCAGACCAATGCCAAGGACCCCAAGAGCCCGTCGACTCCGAGTTCGAAGCAGCCTCAGGCGGTCCCGGGAAGCGACGCCGTCAAGCAAGAGCCCGTGCTCTACTGCGAATAGGCCGATGAGCGAGCACAAGGTCTATAGAGACAAGCCATGGGAACGTTGCATACCAAGTAAAACCAGGCGCACTGTTTAATACTACTCTGTCGTCTCCACCAAAGAACTTATCCCTTTACGCTATTCAATTCAAAACTCTCCTTGAGAATAATCTCCCTGATACGATCCTGTCTAAATTCGTGTCAAGAACTTGCCTGGATACTATACGCGAGTGTACGTCGTATCCTATAATGTATATATTTTATATTTTTAGTATGGTTTAGGTTTCTGTTTCACATACTCTGTACATACGTCACGCACTCTAAACTCTGCCGGAGTGCGTTATATTCTGCTCCCTTTACACCTCCTGTCTCGTTCTTTCCCTCTTCTCGCGTCAGCCGAGCAAAGTGCTGCGAGGCCATGCACGTAACATGGGACGGAATGCTGCCTCGGCGGCGCAGCACAGCAGAGAATGGAGGCGGAGTGACGGACTCGGCATGGTTTGCTGCGAGGTCTGGCATCATTCCTAGACTTTCCCCGGCTTGGAATTTCATGCTTTAAACGTCTACCGGCCGCATTCGGTTGCAAACTGATTCCCACGTAGCGTTGAAAAGTCACCCGTCTTCACCCAACGCTACAAGTCCAGTCGCGAGTTGAATCGAAATGTATAACAGATGTCCTCGAATGCCAAGGTACACATGGAAACCTAAACACAGTTTTCGCATTCCTCCTCTTCTTTTCTGTTCTTGCCCTGGCGTGCATTGCCCTCATCACCCGCGACCTTGGGCTTTCCCGGCTTCTGAGCCGACTTGACGTAGAAGTGGAAGCCGTGTGCTCCCTGACGACTGAACAGCTTCGATGCCCGGCCGAAAAGGCTTGTCGCTCGGCTCTCAAGAGACTGTTTCCTCTTGCTTTGGAATCTGAGCTCGACCTGGGATAATTCGGGTACAGTGGTGACTTCGACCCTTGCATCGGTGACGCCAGCGACTGGTTTATCGAACACCCAGAGTTCAGCTTGCAGGTCAAACCCGGGGCTTATGGCTCGTCCCACCAGGCATTCGTACTGTTCGTCGTCGGGAATCTTTCCGAATATCACATTGGTTGTGCCGGGAATGTCGGGGAAATTGAAAGCCTCTACTGTAAAGAGTTCAGTGGCGTCATTTTGCAGCTCCGTATGGAGTACTGCATCGTCATTAGTTATGAGGGTCAGGTATGACATGGTACGAGGGATTCATACTGTCGCTACCGGCGCGGCCTGCCACGTTCAGGTGCTGGGCAATGTACCGCACCGGCGTCACAGCTTGCTGTCCCGCAGTCAGTACCAATCTCGGGTTTGAAAAGCAGCCAGGGAGTGCTCACCAATACTTCGCCACGGAATGCCGACGGATCGCTATCGAGTGGCCTCTGCCTCGCTTTCAATGGGTCTTGGACGATGCTGGCAACCTAGATGGTGTGAGTGGTTGGCAAGGCGGACGTGTGTTGTTAGGTTTGGACTTACCCAAGCCCTGAAAGTCTCAAGAGTCTTGGTTGAGCGGTCTTCGAGCTCGTTTCTCTTTGTCCGTCCTCCGGCAAAGTGCTCTTCAGGGACTGAGACGGGTGAGCTTAAACATGACCATGGTTTGATACAAGAGCCAGGCAGCCTACTTTTACGAATCGTGGTCTGAACGGAGAGATAGTGGGTGAAATCCAGAAAGCTAGACCAGCCCTAAGTCTCGGGTTAGTCTGGGGCTATCTATAGGTGTTTGTGACTGTGCCCACCTCATTTTTCGCTTCGGAATAGTCCAGGGGTTGGAACTGGTTGTTGTATCCAGGAATATTGGTGTACTTTTCGAGCAAGGCACTGGAAATAGACTGTTAACATGGCATCCAGCGGGGGCGTCTCATGACACTCACTATCGCTTCCAGTCATGTTGATTGGCCTGGGCAAGGAATTCATCTGCTGTGTTCTTGAGCTGAATGAACTGATCATCGCCCTTGACCTCCTTCTTGACCTCCGGGGGAGCTCCGACATAGTGGAGGTCGACGCGTATCTTGGAGTGTTTTTGGATGTTGTCGAAGCTAGCCTTGATCGACTCGGAGACGTTGGTGTTGATGCCGTAGGCGTTGAAAGCCGCCTCGGCGCTGAATATGGTGGATTAGAGAAAAGGGGCCAGCCTTTGCAACAGACGGCGCGGCACGTACGATTGCTCCACCTCTCTGTGCTTGGTTTTGTCCTTTGTGGTGATGGAGACTCGAGCGAAAAGGGCGCCTCCCTTGATGAAGTCTGCAGTGCCATTGTTAGCAGCCAAGTGGCAAAGGTTGGGGCAGAGGGTCAAGATTACCGCCGATGAAACGATCGCAGTAGGCTTCGTGGGGGCTTGCACTTTCGTTCCACTGCATGGAAAACTCTCGCTTCTCTGCTGGCTGGCGTTGAATGTCGACCTTGACCAGGTAGGTCAAGAAGCTGGATTCGAACTAATAGCCACGGGGTCAAGATGATGCACCTGGAATGAGACGAGACTGTATACCTCGCTCCGATCAAGAAACTTGGCCGTCGTCTTGCCTTCCCCAAACTCGCCCGACACAGTCAGGCCGACGCTGACATCGATGGACTGAGCGAGTTTCCTACATGGCAGAGTCAGCCTCACGCTTGCAGATGCTTTGCCCAAGAGCCTTACTCAAACTCGGTGATCTTCTCGGCAGTGTATACTATACTGACTGGGGCGGACGGGGAACCGGAGTGCTTGGGCGCGATGTCATTCGTCTCCGTCGTGATTTTGACTGCATCGTGCATGCAGCCGGCCTGAAGGAAGGTGTTGTAACTGGTTGCCTTGTTACATTTTCAACGTGCTCCTTTTCGAGGTGCATGGCTCTTACCCTTGCCCTTCAGTCAAGTCGTCGGCGTACGGAACACGTTCTTCGGCTGCTACCAAAAGCAATGCCGGCGCCAAGAGCATCAACATGCACTTCATGGTTGCAAATGAGCGTGTACAAGTCTGTCGAGAGACTTGGCGGGTGTGCAAAGGAGTGGCTGTCACCAAAGGAGACTGGAGGAGTGGGTGACGAAACTCTCGACGTGTCTAGCCGTAGAGTGAATACTTATAGCTCTTTCGAGTCCGACCGACGTCCGATAGGATATAGATGCTAGGCTAGGCTAGGCTAGGCAGATGGAAGGCGTGGCATGTGTCGGCGGCGCATACGGCTGAGCAAATTAAGGACCATGGAGACATTATCCACGCATGACTGAACTCCGCCTCTTGTCTGCACGTGCGAACAGTTGCCGACAACTCACAGTCGCCGACGGACTGGAGTCATGCGTAAATGCGGCTTGCAGCATTGCGAGGCTTAGCCTTGGTCCAGCAACAGTTAGCTCAGGCGTCTCTAGCCTTGGTCCTAGCCTTGGTCCTAGCCTTAATAGTCCAGTTCCTGACTAGCTTCATGTTGGGACCAGCGGGACCGTCGGTGGGGCCGCCCAGCAGGGGTGAGTAAGGCAGCTTGGCGCCCAGCGGGCATGAGACGCGCGCTTGCTCGAATCAGGTGGGGTGGGGTTGCGTCAGGAAGAACTATATCGGCAGTTGCGATATGCACAGAAGCCTCCCTCCTACTATCCCGCAATGCCATCGAGATCAAGCACTAGGCCGCTTTGGGGTATCATCCGGCCGCCCAACAGTGCATATTAAACCGGCTGTATTCCCCTTGACAACAACTCTCCTTTCTCTCATCACACCACCCACACACTCACAGTCCTTACACCCTTTCTGCACTCACTCACTTCTCTTTTCTGCACTCACTCATTTCTCTCCTTCACATTCGCTACATTCGCTACATTCGCTACCTCGCTCAACCTCGTCAGCCATGGCCTACTCTCAGTGGATCATCGTCACCATCAAAAATGACTCCAGGCCGAAGGCAAACGACCTGACGGTCCAGAATGCGTCCCATCAATGGTGCGTCATGGTTCAAACTCCTCTCCATGCTCAACCCTTTGGGCCCAACTAAAATCCTCCAGGGGCAAATTCTGGAAGGGCAGCATGGATACCGAGATCCAAGCCGAAGAGGTCAACCAGACCGTGATTGCTCCTGGGTCACATCAAGATGTCCGGTCGTGTGGGAGAGAGGGTGCTTCATCAGGCACACAGGGCAGCTTCGACATCTATGATGGTAAGACCAAGGTCTGCACTGTCTCGTGGAGCTGCGCTTGGGGCGCAAGCGCGAACGAGTTCACGGCCCCCGTCGAGAAAGCGGTCCGCGATTCTTACGTTGTCCAGATTGGGGCATGGGGTCAGGAAAGCGGCGCCATTGGTAACGTCGATGTTGCCATCGAAGCCAAATCCCCCCAAGACAACGGAGACATCGAAACCAATGAAATCGGGTGGGAGTGAGCGGGGGGCAGAGTGGTCTATATGTAGATACATGACTCTCCGCTGCTTGACTAGATTCAACACATAGATTTCATGTTATTCTTGGCAAACTCGGTCCACCGTTTCCTACTCTTTGCCTAGTGCCCACGCTGTCGAGCCTGTCAATAGATACCGCCGGTTCCTGAACAAGGCCGTCATCGACTTTGCCCCATTTCCATCAAGGGCAGCCAGCCATCCAGGCCAGGCCTAGGAACTTATTATTGGCAAGTCCATCTACGCTCGCTCCAAGTCCTCGCTAGGACACACGGCATCGGAAAAGGGGGGGCTCGTAAGCCTGAGCAATGCTTCCTGCTGGGCTCCCTGGCAAAACACACAAAGATTAATCTCATGCCTACATGTATATAAATATATGGAGGAGCACACTGTTGCATCTTCTAGGACAGGCAATTCATCCGCCATGGCTAGTCGGTTGTGGCTAATACATAATACCCTCTCTACATGGTCTCCTCGCCAAGCCTTCTCTCTCTCCTTTCGTCTTGCGTCTTCCCGATCCATGCCTCGACATTCTCTACGGCAGCCGTTGGAGAGTGCCTATGCCACAAGAGGTATGAAATAATCTCGGCCGGGCTAAACTCCCGCTCCGGCACTTTGGAGGCAAACTCAGTCGCTAGCTGCCCCATGGCCTGATCCTGCCCGCCCTCTTTGCTCCCGGCGGCAAGATCCTGGTCGAAGATGAAGTTGAAAACATGGGCCGTCATGCTCGCGTCGGCAAGCGGAAACTCGGCCTTCATGTCAATACGGCCGGGCCGAATAAGCGCCTCGTCCAGCTTTTCGACATGGTTGGTTGTCATGATGAGAACTCGACCTTCCTGAGACGCCACACCGTCGATGGTGTTGAGGAGGCCCGACAAGGTCCCCGGCCAGGCCGGCCCAGAGGGCTCATGGGTGGACGCATTCCGAGCCGTCGAGGAGCGGCTGGTGCCCACGGCATCTATATCCTCCAACAGGACGATACATTTCTCGGGAAGCTTGGAGAAGAGACCCTTGAGGGTCTGGTCACTCGTGCCCGGGATATTGACCGTGTAGATGTCGAGATCAAGCTCGCCAGCCATGGACAGGCTGAAACTTGATTTTCCTGTGCCGGGGGGGCCGTGGAGCAGATAGCCTCTCCGGTACGGGATGGCGCGCTGAGCAAACCAACGTCGAGTTTGCGGGTCGAGGAATCCCCTAATGTCCTCGATCAAGCGTTTCTTCTGCTTCTCGTTGACAATGACGGTCGACAGTGGCCTGATGTCTCTCGTCACCACCTTTGCCCAGGATTCGCCGTGGTTTTCGAAAACAGTCGTCTTGTCTTTGATATGGCTCAGGTACTCTGCCCGGCATTCGTTGAGAAAGCACTTGAGTACCCGCGACGACCGACCAAAGCAGCTGATCAAGATCTCCTCTTCCTTTTGACGGCCGTTGTCCTCCAACTGGGTTTGGTAGGAAAGGAGGTTGTTCCCGAACCAAAAGAAGAAGCGGCCGTTCCAAGGGATAAAGACGAGGGGTTTCTTGACTTGGGCACCAGAGCCGCCATGGATTGCCATTCTCCTGCCTACTCGGGCAAGGGTAGAACGAGCCGAGCTTGCGAGCCCATGAGAGGCAACCCAGGTCAGGAGCATGTCGTGCGTTTCTTCCGTTGCCTTGATGTACACACGCGTGGCTGCCAGCTGTTAACGAGGAACGGGGCAATGACAAGGCCGAGACTGACTGAAGTGCTCCTCCAGCCACGACTTTAGCTGGCCGACATAGCTTTTGAGGAAGGCGACAAGTCCCAGAAGACAGGCTATGGTGGCGTAGCTGTCGAGACCCAAGGCCAGAAGCTTCTGGGTCCCGAGATGGGACAGGCCCGGCGAGAGCATATCGAGGATGCCGAACTGGCCAGACGCCGGCATGGGGCCGGGCATGGGGCCGGGCATGGGGCCACTGCTGTTTGCATGCGTCTCCATTTCGTCAGCGGGTGAAGGAAGGTGTTGCGCGGTGGAGAGAAGGCGAGGAAGATGCACACGGGCTTGACAGTTCAGCCTTTAAGGGCCAAACCTGACGGGCTGATTCGACCAAGTCGGCCTCACCGACCCTGGCGAGTCATGGGCGGCTTGATGCCATGTCGTTGGAGCCGACTCGCTGGCCCAGGGGCCCCCTGACAATGGGCGGTTACCGGCCATGTGCTCTCCAGGCATGCGCCTCCGCCTTCTGGCCATGCATTGATTGCCGACGGGTGCCTCTTTCTGGCGGCAGACAGGGCGGGGCTTTTTTTGGCGCCATATAGGGCATAGGGCGCATTAAGCGCGTGTCAGGTCCTCTGTACTCTGTACATACATGACACATGCCCCGAAAGGTGGAACCCCATGTCAATCAGCCCGGCTGGCAACTCGGCATAACATGACGCACCAAAATCCGAAACCTCCAGTCCAGAACTCGGCCGAGCCAGACTCGCCTTGGGGGCACATCGGGTGGGCGTTATTCACAACCACCATGTTCCTATCCATGGTGCCCTTTGGCGCCCTATCGTGTAAACATGTATCATGCCATCAAAGCAGATGGCAGCACGCCATTCGGCATGACGACAAGTCGACCATAGCCGACGAAATCTACCATAAAAAGGACCAACTCCTCCCTGCCCAATATTGTCCTCTTCAGCCTCCAACTCCAAACTCTCATTACCGCTTCAATTCCACTCTCGTTCAAACCCTGCAACGCCTTCTCCTCTCCAACGTTGCACGGAAACGTCGTCGCCTCCTTTGTTGCCTTCCTGGTCCTGGCTTCGCCGGCCATCGGTACGCTCTACTCCTCAAGAACTCGCTCATCGTGTCCTTTGCTAATTCTGACCCAATCACTCAGCCTGCATCAGCTCGTTCCAGTGTCCCAAGGGGCAGGTCTGCGATTCGCAGAGAGGGTCTCCGACCTATAAGCAATGCATCCCTGTCGACCCCCTCAACGTCGCGCCAATCGAAGAGATTGACGACAATGGCATCGAGGTGGATAAGTCCTTGGACTAAGGACTCGCTTCTATCAAGTTCGCAACGTGGATCCAACCACGCGAGTCTCCTGCTTTCTTCTGCTTTGGGAAGAAACCTAGTTGGTTTTTTTACAAGGTCGGAGAACAGATGTTGTTTCAGAATGAACCTGCCCAGACCTACGTGACCGCACTTGTATGTCTGATGAGGGCCGCGAGCAAGACGCGTACTCGTTCCCAGCCGTACAATCCCTGGTCCCCAGCTCAAAATCGCTGCACTATACACTGAAAAGATGGGTCAGCCTCTCCCGACCTTGAAACCCCCCCTGCCTCCACACTCCCTCTCTCTCCCAGACTCCGTACGCCACTCATGCCTCGACGCCCTCCTCCCGCCATCGTCGAGCTGGCTCACTTGCACCGCTTCTCCACCACGCCGGGCCCGTTCTCCTCGTACTCCTTTCTCGATATCCACATCTGGTGAAAGGTGCCCAGGCTCGCCAGGATGCTGCCGCCGATCCACGCGCCGAACCGCCGCTCGCTCGTCAAGCCGGCGGCGTGGATCTTGACCTTGAGGCCGGGGTACATGGCCGTCAGCTCGTTGTTCAGACGGTCGTTGAAGCCGTTGATGAGACTGGTGCTGCCCGTCACCACCACGTTGGCCAGCAAGTTGCCGCGCAGGTCCACGTCGACGGCGCCCAGGGCGTTGCGGATGAGCTCCGGAATCGTCTGGGCCTTGGTCAGCCGCTCCGGCTCCGGGATGGCGTACCCGGCGCTCTCGTCCCACATGCCCTCGGACAACTTGAAGCGCTGCTCGCGCCACATCTGGTTGTACCCGTCGGCCATCTCGAAGACGCGCCCGGGCTGCGACTTGATGTAGTCCTCGTTGCCCGGCACGCTGTATCGGCCCGGACCCCGCCATACCTCCACCACCGATTCCTTGAACTCTGTCAAGACGCGCTCCTCCTCGTAGGCGCGGAAGGAGTCGCTGACTTGAAAGGGCCAGTTGCGCAGCCGTGCCTGGGCGGGCGTGCCGGCGTCGACGGGCGTCTTGTTTTCGACCATAAAGGTTGGTATCAGGTTGACCTTGGGCTCCGACGTCTCCCACAAGCTGCGGATCTGGGACGACAGCCAGAGGCCGCCGACGGGGGAGCGCTGGATGGACCGTTTGAGGACCATGCCGTCGTGGATGGCCGTGACCGATGTGTTGGAGCCGCCGACGTCGATGACGAGGGCCGTGGCCTTGCCGGCGGCAAAGGCCGACAGGACGGGGGTGCGGCTCAGCCAAAAGGCCGGGCACCCCCAGTTCTCCATGATGATCTCAATTGCCTTTTCCCTGGCCTTGGGCGTGTTCCAGGGCGCCTCGGTCATGAGTAAGGGGTTCTCCTGCAGCGGCTTCTCCACCGCCTCGGCCTCTTCCATGGCCACGTCTCCCTCGCCATCCTGCTCCTTGACGTCGTCGGCGTCGTCGTTGAGGCCGTTTTTCGACGGCGGCGTCGGGCGCTCGGGCTGCAGGCGCTTGACGAGCATGTGTTCCCAGATGTTTGCCGCCACGTCCCAGTCCTCGACGACGCTGTCGCGGTTCATGTAGTTGCGCACCTCGAAGTCGGGGCGGGGGATGAGGCACTCGTCGCCAAAGACGTCTCGCGGCGGGTCGCTGGTGATGTGGCCGTAGAAGGAAGGGAGGATAGACTTGGGGATGTCTTCGCCGGCGAAGCCTGCGCGCGTGTTGCAGTAGCCCGGGTCGAGGACGAGGGCGGAAACCTCATCTGCAGAGAGCACCGTCAGTCAGACGTTTGTTTCCCGGGCCAGACCGACGTGGGAGCGCGACCCACCGCCGCCATAGACATCGGTTGGCTGCACCGACGTGGGCAGAGGCTGTTGAGCCATGGCTGAGGCGTCAGTTGCGGGCGCGAAACGGGTCGAGAGCGCGGGTTGAAAGGTGGTCGGTCTGTCTGGTGAGGGTGCAAGAGGGCGAGGCTGCGGCTTTGGCGATGGAAGCAAATTTCAGCCTACAACCTAGATAGCTATGTACTGGGCGTATCTGCCTAATTACCTACCTACATAGGTACATACCTACCAGCCAGGATGTGTGGTCAATCCGCAGCGAGGTTCCAGGCGGCTCTTGGCAGGCCTACAGTGGGTCGACGAGCTTGCCGGTGGGGACGGAGAAGCTGTTTTCCCGCTTCCTCTTCCTCCACCCAAGACTCCGAATTTTCCAGCCGCCCTGATCATCCATCCTCGAGGCTTGGTGCCATGGCCATGACTGTAAGTATCCCCATTCCTTCATTTGTCGCTCTCTGTGATGATATCGCATTCTCGCTTCAGAACCGCTGCGATTGACGCGGCTTGACTGCTGCGTCTGATATAAACCTGCCAATATCTGAGTCTCTTGTCTTGTCCTCTGCGGCATTACCCTCTCTGTCTCTTTCCCAACCCCCTTGGACCACACTGGAGCTTGAGCTTGAAAGCTGACCCGACTCTCGTCAGGCGCGATGAGGTCTTCCACATGCCTCCGGCTGGCACGCCCGCCCTCGATCTCGCAATCATGCCCGAGCCTGCCGTGCACGAGAGGAGCGGCGCGCAGCTTGGCGCCGACTGGGCCGCGCAGGGTCGCTCCGGCTACCATGCTGGCTCGGGCTCTGGCCACTGCAGCCTCGGGCGGCCCTCGCAGAAAGTCGAGGTTCGCCGTTGAAGAGGGCGATGACCGCGGACAAGTGTCGAACTTCAAGCAGCAAAGGCAACAGGAGCTTCAGGAGGACCGCGAGAGCGAGGACCCATTCTGTCCCGACCCCTACCCTCGGCTCACGTCGGACGGGCGGAAGAGCGTCGTTCACTTTCTAGAAGACTTTAGTAGCGGGCCCTCGAAGGACGAGGTCGTCATCATGGGCCGGGTCCGATCCAAACGCGTCGTCGGAAGCGCCCTCATCTTCCTCGACGTTGTGAACGAGTTCCAGAAGGTGCAGATCATGATCAACAAGAAGAAGTGTGTGCCCGAAAAACTCAAGAGAAACCGTAAATTCACCGTCCTCAAGCACCTCATCCAGGTTGGCGACCACATCTGTACGACACCTCCCCGACGCTCCCTCTCTCTCCCCGACCGGTAGCTGACGGGGTTTCGCAGCGGTCACTGGCGTCGCCACTCGCACCGAGGCCGGCGAGCCGACGCTCGAAGCCCGAGAGCTCCCCGAGCTCCTCGCGCCGTCCATGGAGCAGATACCGGACAAGCTCACAAACGCAAAGTCGCGCATGCAGGAGCGCCACGTCGACATGCTCGTCAACCGCGACGTCGTCGACGTCCTGAGGCTGCGCGCCGAAATCACCAAGCACATGCGCGACCACCTGCACTCGAAGCGCTTCCTCGAGTTCCAGACGCCCATCCTCGCCGCCAACGCGGGCGGCGCCGTCGCGCGGCCCTTTGTCACGCGGTCCTCGGCCAACCTGCGCAACCGCGCCCTCGCCCTGCGAGTCGCGCCCGAGCTGTGGCTCAAGCGCCTCGTCGTCGGCGGTGTCGACCGCGTCTTCGAGATTGGCCCGGCCTTTCGCAACGAGGGCGTCGATGCCACCCACAACCCCGAGTTCACCATGTGCGAGTTCTACAGCGCATACACCAACCTCGCCGACCTCATCGCCGAGACGGAGGAGCTGCTCCACGGCCTGGCCAGGCGCTCCCAGGAGCTCATCGCCACCCAGCTCACCTCGTTGCCCTCCATTGACCTGTCGCGCTTCGCCCGGCCCTTCAGGCAGGTCGAGCTCGTGCCCGCCCTCGAAGAGGCCCTGGGGCTTCGCTTCCCCAAGCTCTCCGGCGAGGACGCCCTGCCCGAGGTGCTGGCCATCCTGAGGCTCGGCGGCATCGAGGTCCCCGGCGAGGTGCCCACGACGCTGCCCAGGCTCCTCGACCGGCTCGCCGCCCTGTACCTGGAGCCCATGTCCTTCAAGGAGCCCATCTTCATCACCAACCACCCCGCCTGCATGTCCCCCCTGGCCAAGAGCTTCCTGTGCCCCAAGACGTACCAGCTCGTCTCGGCCCGCGCCGAGCTCTTTGTCGGCGGCCGCGAGCTGGCCAACATGTACGAGGAGGAGAACAACCCCGAGGAGCAGCGGCGCAAGCTGCTTGCCCACCGCAGGCTCGTCAACAGGCCCGACGGCAGCATCGGCTTCGAGGAAGCGCCGCCCGAACCGCTCGAGCACGCGCCGCCCGAACCGCCCGAGCACGCGACGGCCGACGAGGTCGAGGAGCGCGGCGAGGTCGGAGAGGGCGAGGCGTCCAGACAGAGCGGCGAGGTCGCCGAGCCCGACGAGTGGGGCGCAAGCCCCCTCGACGAGGCCTACATCAAAGCCCTCGACTACGCGCTGCCCCCCACGGGCGGCTGGGGCTGCGGCGTCGAGCGCCTCGTCATGCTCTTCTCGGGCGCGAACCGCATCAGCGATTGTCTGAGCTTCGGCACGCTGCGCAACGTCGTTGGCTTGTCGGCCGACGACGGCGCCGACAGGGCCGCCGTGCAAAAGGCCGCCGACAAGAAGGAGGCTGTCGCGGCATCCAAACAGACAGCGGCAAGCTAGGCTCCATCATGCGCAGCTGATTGCCTCCCCCCCGAGGTGGATTGATCCATGTTTGTATTGACAGGAGAGCTCTTCTTCCCTGGCAACGTCTTTCCGCCGCCCCAGGGAAGAGCCGGCTCTACGTTACTCCTCGATATTCCCCTTTGAGGGGCTGTACTATTCTAATCAAAGCCCGCCCCTTGTGCAAGCCAAAGCCGCCGCGCCGCGAGCAAAACCCAATATCCAAAGACCCTGTTGGGGTAATACCAGACTCCGCGCGTTCCATTCCTCGTAAAACAATCGTGACCTCGTCGGCATCAACTCGCCATCTTCCCGGCCGTTCCGCCTCAGCCAGCCAGCTGGAACAGGCTGCTCTTCTCCGTGTCGTGCGTATCGCGAAGCCACCCCCTCACCGTCTTGTCGTCCAGGCCCTGGGGAAAGTCCGTGTCGCCCGGCAGTACTCTGATGGAAACGCTGGCGCTCTCGCCGTGGAAGACGACGGCCACCGTGATGAAGCCAGTGACGGGGCGCTTGAACCAGTCGGAGCTGCCAGCGCCTTTGGCCACGTGAAAGGTGCTCTTGCACTTTGTGTCGCCAGGGGCGAGAACCTCAAAGATGTCGGCCTCGCCGCACTTTGTCTTCCAGCAGCTGCATTCGTTGTACTGTCCGGTGTGGGGGATGCGGGCGTTGAGGAGCCAGAGGGCGGGCATGTCGCCGTTGAAGCCGTCGGCCTTGCCGTGGGGCATATTGAAGCGGAACAGGAACACTTTGTTGGCGCCGGCAAATCCCTCTGCGTGAAAAAAGACACGTCAGTACGGCCTCGGCTTGAGGGGACGGACCGGGCACGTGCAACGTACTGTAGGCAACGTCGTCGGCGCGCGAGAAGCCGCAGCTTTTGTCGCACTTTTCGGCGCTGAAGATGGAAAACTCCTTGTTGGACGGGAGCAGGACATCCTTGAGGGTCTTGGGCGAGCCCGAGCCACCACTGCCGTCGGCATTGAGGTAGGCGAGGGAGTTTCCCCAGCGGCTATTTCACGTGGTCAGCACGGAGCAATGCGCGGCGTCGAGGACCATGCGTACGTGTCAAAGACGCCAGACCCCTGGCCTCCGTAGTTGCCCAAAAACATCATGTTCTCGACGGCCTGGCTCGTGGCGTCGTAGTAGGCAATGCGATCCCAACTGCTGCCTGAAGAATCCTTCGGCGCATACGGCGCCCCCTGAGTCTTGGCGTCATCTGCCGGGGGTGTTTTCTGGGCCACAGAGAACGTCTGCGAGGGCGGAGTAGCCGAGGGATGCGTTTTCTCGGTTTGTGCACCAGGCAGCGCATAGGAAGTGACAGGAACCACAGGCGGTCGGTTAGCCTGAGCGGAGGGAGCAACAGCAAGAGATGGAGTGGCGTCATAGGGAACCCGACTAGTAGGGACAGCGGGAGGCGGAGTTTGGAGAACAGGGGCGGGCGGAGGCGATTGCTTAACCCCAGGGCCAAAGAAGTCGTTCGCCCACGACACAACCACGCCGTTGATTTTTGCCGTCACCATGTCTGCCCTCTTCTGCACCTGGTGAGAGCGCCGGTGCCGGTGCCGGTGGCCGTGGGCGCGTCGAGAAATTGCCACGCTGCGCTTCCGCTCGGGGGAAAGGGTGTAGACGGCGGCCTTCTTGAGCTGAAAGGGTCCGCGGATGTGAATCGAAAGCTGAGCCATGTCAGATGCCGGGGAGAACACGAACAAGGGAGCGCGACTGTCTTACCCCTTCATCCAACGGGGCAAGCGGACCACTATAGGTCTTGTTCACAAAGTCACACTTCCCCCCCGAGTCCATGGCAGCGACGGCGTTGTATTCTCCCTTGCCTCCGAGGCCCTCGTAGAGGATATGGCCGACACTGCCGCAGAAGTAGTTGCCGCCCTCGTTGACCGGCCGGCCGCCGGAGCACTGCTGCGTCAGGGCAGATGCCCAGCCCACCGAGCCTAGCAGCAACAAGGAGCCGGGCCTCATGGCGATTGACAATGGCCAACACTCGCTGCGATTGTGGGGGGCCAGAGAGTATCGAATGACAAGTGCCCCCGTTGGGAGACCGGTGAGCTGACGGTCGAGCGCGAGGACGAATTATGGCCAAGGTATCCGTCAAGGAGCGAGGCCTGAAGCAAAGCGAGCAAAAACGGGTTGCTGCCGAATAGTACCGAGAATCGTCTATGAGCTGGGCTGGCCAGTTACCGGTTGTCTCTCGCCGGGAGATGACAAGACGACGCAGAGAGACAGAAGCACCAGGCCATCAATCAGGTAGATGCGTTGCTCGGTCGAAGCATCTCGGGAAGGGCGCAAAGCCCAGGGAGCAGCGGCAATACATAGCCTGGGACGGAGCCGAGCCACCAGGACAAAGAGACGGGGAATGAAGAGGCGCAGGGTCCACGGCGAAGCTTTCTTCTTGGTCGCGAAGCGAGCATGGGGCAATGGGCCCAGCAACCCAGCCCCCAGTCAGGAGTCTGGATGCATCCTTCGGGGCGGGCTGAGAGTTGTCACGGATGGGGGGCCAACGGTCCTTGGCAGGGGCCCAACGGCGAAGCTCAGGAACTTGAGATGCATACTGTATGGATGAGCTCCTCTTGTGGCTTGCGTCGTACATAGTATGTGAGGTCCAGTGGGGCCACCTCGCGGCCGTCCATCGTGGAGAAGCAGCCTCACGGGAGACGCAGCCGTGCTACCCAGGAGTCGGCACCTCTGGCCGGCCTCTGCGGACAAACGGCGAGCCTTTCCAGTCCGACGAGGCTTCCAAGGCCCTTGCCCTGCGTCTTCTGCATTCTCGAACCGAGGCCGGGCGCCTCCAAGTCGGACCAACTTGCAGAAAGCTGTGGCGGCGCCAAAAGCCAAGACGGCGGGGGAGGGGGGGCCAACAATGCGTTTGCGCCGAGCGGGAAAGGCGACAGGCACACGAATACACAGAGTGCGAGTGCCGATACACGGGGTTTTGGTCGCAACGAGTCAGGCCAAGGATGCGAGAGAGTCCTTGCAGGAGGGCGATGGCCGTGGTGAAGCATGTGCAAGTTCCCAAGGATGTCGAGGAGGCTGGTCGTCTTTACGTAAGCCCCGATTTTGGCTTCATTACCCGTAACTATGCAAATCACGGGGAGAGTTGTCCCTAGTAGTATGAACACATGTTCCTGATTGACCCAGCGAGACCGGGGGCGGACGTCTTCGTCACACGCACACACGACTTGTCCAAACGGCATCCAACCGCCGATGCACCGCGCGCTGTGTAAACGGAGGGCAGCAAAGGGAGGGGAGGGGGGCGACACGCGGCTGTCAGGGGTCTTGAATCCCTCCCTTGCAGCATGCGAGGCATAGTGAAAAAGGGCTCGGTGACAAACGGATACAGGCAACTCTCCTCGCCCAAGAATGAAGCGCCGCATCGCCCCGGACAATGGCATTGTGCGTTAGTTTCCGCCGCGATCCTTGCGTGGAGGCCCAAGCCCGCCAATGGAATGCTCCGTCCTCGCGCCGCCCGCGTCCCCACATCGTGAGAGGCTTCCATCGATGGGTTGAACAAAGCATGCAGTAGGTATTGGCTTATGCATATATATGCAGGTACGGCAGCCCCAGCCCTTTGTTGAATGCCATGCCGACTCTCACATGCCCGTCTAATCCCCAAGCCCAGCCCACTCCTCATCAACTCCCCGACCCTCACCACCCCCCTCGGCCCTCCGCCTCTTGCTCCCCTCAATCGCCCCCCGCCTGTTGTTCTCCCTCTGCCTGTCGTACCCACTCTTGGACGTAATCTTGGCCTTGCTCCCGCTCCTCCGCGACTCGACGCCCCTCTCCCTGAGCTTCTTCCGCTCCGCCTTGGCCACCTTGGGCAGCGCGTCCAACAGCCACTTCTGCACCCCGGCCTCCGCCCCCGCCTTGCCCGCCTGCTTCTCGCTGGCCGCAATCACGTTGGCCACCGTCTTGACAAACGGAATGTCCTCTTTGGTGTAGAAGGTGACCGCCACCCCTCCCTCGCGGCCGGCCCTGCCCGTCCGGCCCGCGCGGTGGATGTAGGCCGCGCTGGACCCGGGCACATCGTAGTTGACGACGCCGTTGACGCCGGCAAAGTCGACGCCGCGGGACAGCACGTCCGTCGTGATGAGCACCCAGATCTCTCCGGCGCGGAACTTGCGCATAATGGCCCCTCGCGCCGAGTCGGACAGGCCGCTGTGCAGCGCAGCCACCCGCGACGCGCCCCCGGCCTCCAGCGGAATGTCGTACTTGAGCTCCTCGTGCAGCGACGTGGCCCGGTCGATTGTCTGGGTAAACACCAAGAACGGCGGCCGCAGCGGCGGGCCCGAGTCATCGCTCGACGTGGGGCGGAGAAGCTGCCGCAGCGCCAGCAGCTTGCCCTGCTCCGAGGCCGTGTACGTGAGCTTGTGTACAATATTTGGCACTGCCGTGTCTTTGAGGCCGACGACCAACCGGACCAGCGGCTTGGGCGCGAGGCCCAGCGCTTCTGCTCGAGATTTCAACTGTTCGACGACGAGGGACTCGATGTTTGACCCCATTGTGGCGGACCAGCAGGAGGCCCGCAGATTGGGATTGTTGCAAGCCGTCCAGATCCCCAGTGTCTGCTCGCGGAAGAGCGGATCAAGCAGGACATCGGCCTCGTCGAGGACCAGCTCGCGAACACTCGGAAGGGCCCTGTGCGTGCCACTTGACCCAGTAGTGAGCGATCTGAGCAGCAGGAGGGGCGTGGTGACCAGTATGTCCGCCTTGGTCGCAGCTCTCGACTCCCGCCTGGGGCCCCCTTCGTCCTCTGACTGCAACTCTCCAGCATCGTCATCCACCTCGTCCTCGGAGCCGTCGCCCGCGGGATCCTCCTGCTTCTCGGCAGCAACCACTGTCATGCCCTTCTTCATGGCAACAACCTTGAGCCCCGTGCCCTGGCTCAGCTTGCGAGCCTCGTTGGCAAGCTGATATGCAAGCTCCCTAGTCGGGGCAATGACCACGGCCTCGAGCTCGTGGGCTCCCTGCAGCTTCACCCGCGCCCGCCTCCGCATCATGGTGTTGATTGCCGGAATCAGGAAGCTGATGGTCTTGCCGCTGCCGGTCGGGGCGACAGCCAGGAAGTCGACGCCGTCCCCCAGCCCGCTCTCATCACCCAGCGCGGCCTCGGGGCGGAGCAGCAAAGGCAGGCTACCCAGCTGGACTTCGGTAGGCACTCGGAACCCTTGCGCGACGAGGTTCTCAGAGACTCGGCGGGAGATGCCGTAGGTGCTGCGGAGCTCGCCAAACGAGTCGAGCGGCTGGGGAAACAGCTGCGTCTTGCCCGACTTTGTGGTTTCTTGGACCTCGACGTGCGTCTTCTTCTTCTTGGACTTGGACTTGGACACCTTG
Source organism: Ophiocordyceps robertsii (assembly GCA_027405785.1). Lineage (NCBI taxonomy): Eukaryota > Fungi > Ascomycota > Sordariomycetes > Hypocreales > Ophiocordycipitaceae > Ophiocordyceps > Ophiocordyceps robertsii. Next base: position 14,683 of record JAPEBW010000374.1, on the reverse strand, counting down.
TGCTGGTCCTCGGGCTTGGACAGCAGGGTAAGCTTGAGACGGTGCGACCGCAGGAGCTGGCGGCACTCGTCCTCGCTCAGCCTGGTGGCGGGCGGCGCGACAGGACTCGGCGGCCGTGACGCCTCGGTGGCATCATCTCTGGGCCTCGCGACGTGGCTCTTTGGCGCGAAAAAGTCGACAATGGGAAGTTCGGCGACAGTCTTTGCCTGCGGCTCGTCGCCGTCGCGCTTCCTCTTGTGGCCTCGCACGTCGTCGTGGAAAAGCTGAGGGTTCGTCCTGGTGCCTGCAGAGGGGAGCTTGATCGGGGCAGTGCTGCCGTGCCCGACGCCCTTGGACGGCCTCTTGGTGCTCCGCGACAGGACCTTGAGGATATCCATGGATGGCGGCTTTGGTGATGGGTGCTGCGACAAATGTGTGGGATTGAGCGCGCGACCTTTTCGCTTTTTTTTTTTTTTTTTTCCCTCAGGCCCAGAAATTTCGCGGCAGCCCTCCATAGCTTTGCAGCAAGGCTGAAGCGGGGCAAGTACCCGGTACACACTCGGCCCAGCCTCGCGAACGCGAGCTATTCATCACTAAAAAAGAAGCATCACGCTGTGTGAGCGCTGCAAGCGGCATTCCCCCGTCGTCGCGCCATGGCCCGCCCCAACGCCCTTTAACATGAGCTCTCAAGTCCAACGCCATCCCGCGCTCCCGTTCGCCTCCAAGACGGCCGCCAACAAGGTGAGCGACTCGACTCGACCGCCAGCGCCTCTCACCCCCCCTCGTCCAGGCCGGCCTCGTCCCGCCCCTCGCCGTACAAAACCTCGCACACGCCCGCCAGCGGTATGTCCAGGACGGCATCGGTCCCCTCGTTCCAGACCTCCCTCCACCGCAGCCTCCCGTTGGCGTCGCACTTGCGCTCGCGCTTGCCGCTGCCGCGGATCCGGCCCTTGGAGTCCACCACGGCCAGCTTGCCCGCGCCGTCGACAATCGTCTCCACGCTCGCCATGGGCAGCGTCAGCAGCTCCGTGTTGTACGACGCCAGCGCCACGTAGATGTAGCACAGCGCCATGACGAGGAACGCCGGTATCGCCAGCGCCCACCACCGGTTGGGGTAGTAGTAGATGCCCAGCCCGTGCAGGAAGGGGGCGGGGAGGTAGGCCCATAGCAGCCACAGCAGGAACGTCAGGCTGCTGAAGAGGTAGAGCACGAAGCCGTAGTACTCGTACGTCGGCACCTGCGGCGACGCCCGGGGCAGCGGCACCAGGCTGCCATTGTTGTTGTTGTTGTTGTTGTTGTTGTTGTGGTCGTCCTCCGAGGCGTCCGGCGTCGTCGGCCGCGACGGCCTCAGCAGCGACGTCAGCGACGGCGACGGCGGCAGAGGCGTCGGCGGCCGGCCGTAGAAGGGAGGCGCAAAGTAGTTTTGCGACAGCGGGCGCGCCGGCCATTCGTGGCCCGACGAGTCCGACGACTGGTTGTCCGACACGTACTCGTCCTGCTCCCCCGACGACACGGACATGGCGGCGGCGGGATGGGAGAGCGCTCTCGTCGCTTGCTCTGCGTCTGGTGGAGACGGGGGACGCGAAGGAGGAATCGGGGTACAAGCCGACGGGTACATCCGTCTGCTGTTGGAGCGGGATATTGTTAGTGTCACGCCCGCCTTCGAAAAGGCCGCGCCTTGCCTTGCAAAACACATTACTGGCCCTTCTATCCGTCCCTACCTAGGTACACATGCATGCATGCTCATGCTATGTATGTACTGTTTGACCACCCCCGGGCCAGAAACGTCCCCTCTATCCACCATAAAAATCACCTCATGATTTAACCATACACGCAACCCTTCCATGCTTGCTCTCCCGGTCTCATCCGTCAATCGGGCACCTGAACTCCCTCTCTCTCTCCGACTCTCCATTGCCCTGCCTCTCCTGCAACGCCTCCAGACAGCTCTGGTGGTACATGTGCCGACATGCCAGCACCACCAGCGGCCCGGGGGTCCGGTCTTTTCCGGCGCCTCCCGCCTCCGCCTCGGCGGGCATGCGCGGCACCTGCATGTCCCGGCTCTTGCCCTTGTCTCTGGCGTCGGGCTCGCCCGTGCTGCTCCTGGCCCGCTCGGCGGCTCGCGTCTTCCGGTCCTTCTTGGCCAGCTCCTCAATCGCCTGCCGGTCCTCCCAGGCCTCGAAGACCCCCCCGCCCGCGACTCCGGGCCCCCACGCCCTCCGCCCGCAAGCCTCGCACGTGGATCCCCGAGGCCGCCAGCCGCGCTGCCGCAGCTCGACGGCCTGCTTGACGTTGACGAAAAGGCTCCGCTCCAGGAGCCGGTTCGACAGCCGCAGGATCGACTCCTCGTACGCGTAGGCCGAGAAGATGGACGCCAGTACGTCACGCAAGTCGGCCAGGTTCGGCGACGACGTGGCCGCCTGCGCGAGAAATGCCCTCAGGATGCGCAGAAACGAGAGGTTCGACCCGGCGTTTGACAAAAGTTTGCTCCCTTGCTGCTCGCGCGCCCGGCTAGACGTTGCGTTGAGCAGCGAGGTAAACGTGTGCTGGACCAGCGATCGAAGGAGCGGCAAAAGCTTCTCATCGTCCAGGTCCTCCTCGTCAACCAGTCTCTGTACCGCTGGCGACAATCGCTTCGTGACTTGAACACACGCGTCAATCAGACTGAGCCAAAGGGCCTCATCTGCCGACAGATTGTCCTGGCTGGACTCTTGCTTCTTCCGGACGACGCTTGTCCTCTTTGACGTCTTGGTCTGCCCCTGGCACAGCCAAATGCCGACATAGACATATCTCTGCAAGCCGCGGAGCAGCTCCTCTACCGATGCGCGAATGTCCACGTCCTCGCTGTCGCCATCAGTCCCGCTCAAGAGGCCTTGAGCTGCCGATTCAAGGGTAAACAGGTGCTTGATCAACCGCTCAATTGCGTTGCCGACCTGCCCGTCCCGGGCCATGAGCACGACCGCGGCGTCCACAACACCCGTGGCCTCCATTGTCGGCAATAGCTTCTCCAACCGCAGGTCTGTAGACTGCACGGCGCCGACATAGTCGGACACACGCAGGGGGTCGAATTTGCACATGAGCTGAACGTAGCGCTCGATGAAATGCCGGTCGGGCGACTCGGCCTGCTCGGCCGGCGGCTCCCTGGGCTCTAGCAAGGCCTGCAGGTAGGCGTATTGCAGGTCCGGTTGATCCTGCGCCGAGTCCATGACGTGGCGATGAACCGTCGCCGCCTCAGCCGCGAGCGTCGCCGCCGTCCTCTCCGGGCTGAGGTTCAGCAAGTGCCCGGCATGCCTCTCAATCACCTGGTGCACATCCCGCAGCTGGCGGCTGTCGAGCCCAGCCTGGGGCCGCAGACAGTCCGAGATGCACTCAAACACGGCGTCCCGGTCATCGGGGTCCTCAAAATACGTCGCGACGAGCTTGCCGTACTGCCTTTCGACCTTGAAGATGCGCTTCAGAATGCGATAGAACCCCGCCCTCTTGAAGAGCGGCATCAAGGTGGGCATGTCCGAAGGTTGGTAGACAGACAGGAGGTACTCGGCGCTGAGCTGAGCATCGTCCGCGAGATCGTCGCCCGGGTATGTGCAGAGATTGGCGAGGACCCTGGAGAGAGTCGACCCAGAGAACAGCAGGTACTGGGGGAACTTGGGCAGGTTCCGAGCAATGAACATGTCGAGATAGATGGTGTCCTCTGGCGCGAAACTCTCCGAGCTCATGACATCGAGGAGGATTGTCAGGATGAATTGGCGGTTGATGGTGAGTCCGAATATTTGCTCTTCGGGCATGTCCATGCGAACCCCGCCGTTGACCTGCTTGTCGGGAGAATCATTCAAAAAGGTGTCTTCGAACGCCTCGTTCAGCGCACTGAGGAAGCTGGGGGCGTCAAATTTGAGAATCAGCCAAAGGTATGGAAACGCTGGCTCGTCCTCGCCTTTCGGACGCGTCAAGAACTCTCGGCCGCTGCCCCTGGGCCACTCGATGGTCTTGCCCGAGAAGAAGAACCAATATATCCCCGACTTGGCCGCGGCTGCCGCTTCCTCATCCATGACTTCTCCGCTCGGATACACCCTGCTCGTCAGGATATAAGACAGGTAGGGGAAAATCTTGAGCGCGTTGACGCCGTAGTAGTCTTCGCCCGAGCCTCCCGCGGCGTGGTTTCCGTTCGTCATGAGCGGCACGAGCAGGCTCAGGAGGTCGATGACGGGGCTGACGTAGTCGCCGAGGGCTTGGTTCCAGACATAGGTCAGCGCATCGTAGAGGCTGTGCTGCTTGCAAAGGGCAGTTATCTGGTCCAGGTCGAGAGTCGCCGTCTGCATGTGGCAGATCATCTCCTCCAGCCTGCTCTCCCACCCTCTGGCAACGTATTGGCTGACCATGTCCTTGACCACGACCGGCGGCACAACGGTAATGGTCTCCTCCAAGATGTAAGGCTCGAGAGTCTCGTGGAAAACAGCCTCGACATTGGCGGACTCGTACCATTCGTATAGGTCCTCGAACAAATAGTCCGTGGTTCCTATGGCCTGGCACGCCGTGAAGCAGACTTCGGCCAGCTGCCGCAGGTGGTTGTCGTCAACCTCGTCGCTATTCTTCCGGCGCTGGCCAAACGCGTACTTGAGCGAGGCGGTGATGATCTCCATGATCTTGTCCTGGACCATGGCGTGCCGCAGTTGCGTGTCCTCGGGCAGCCCAATCGTGAGCTTGTCGGCGTCGCCCGTGTAGTAAGAAGTCGCCAAACGGATGGCCTCTATGTAATCACCCTGCTCCATCATGGCAATCAGACGATCCGCCCAGTTCGATAGCGCGCCAATGGAGACCTCGTTGAAGCTCAAAAGGAATATCCTCCCCTTGTACGCCTTGAAGCTCATGTAAAACGCGTCGGCTACAACGCCGTGCATGGACTGGTCGTCCTCGTCCAGCTGCTCCACCAAGGCGTGAAGCCGCTTCGAGAAGAGGTCGGCGTGGTAGATGTGCTTGGGGAGCAAGTCAAAGGCCTCTGTCATTCGCATACTCCTATCCTCCAGCACAATCAGCCTCTGGGATATGGTGAGCACGGCCAGAACCGAGCGGCTCAGCCATTGCACGGCGACAACGGCCTCCTCGCACTTCCACCTGCTGCGGGCCTTGAACTTTAAAGTCGACGGCTGGTCCCTGTCGCCGTTGGGGATCTCGTCCACTTCGAGCACCGTCAGCACGTTTGACCAGCAATAGACGAGCTTGACTTTGGAGATGTCGCTTCCGGATGCGGGATCAGGAGCCTTGAGCCTGACCGCCGGGAACCAGGCGAGGCAGCCCGTCATGGCGCTATGGGCCGGGACGTCCTTGGGCCGGGCCGACTTGTGTTGCGTCTGGGCCACGGGCGTCGTCGACACAATGACCAGCAGGTAGGGGGTGAGCATGGCCGTCAGGCCCATGGTGTCGGTCGTCCGTTGGACGTTTCCGAGCGGCAAAGGCACAAAGGCGAGGACCGTGCTGGGCTTGAGTGGCTTTCCGGCGGGGACAGGCGCGTTCGGGTACCGGCCAAGGATCCGGGTCGTCCGGACGATCCTTCCAAGCGCGCCTGTCCCTCGCGTGGCGAGGTGTGAAAAGGCCATGCCTCGATCGTCGGCCGACACGAGGGCCGTGTGGCGGGTTCCGAGGAAGCCCAGATGGACGACGGACACGTTGGCAACGTGGCCGTCGGTCGTGCGGTTTTGCGCCTGAGCATCGTCCAGGTGCGGGATCGTGAGAAAGGGCCGGGCCGCTCTAGAAGTGTCCCAGGTGAAGATGCTGCCGTTCGCGTGGCCGCCTGCGATGGTCGTGTGGTCGGCGGAGACGGCAATCGATGTTACGGGACCGGATTCCACGGCTAGAGGAGGTCAGCTCGGAGGGACAGCAGGAGAGGCCATGACATCGGACAGTGCGCACCCTTGGTCCCTTGCCCAATGATCATCTTGAGATTCTGGCTGTAATCGAACATTAGAATTATCCCTTTTGAAGTCCCCAGCACAATCGAAGCCGAGACGGCGAGACAGGTGGGCGAGCCAAAGTTGCGGCGGCCCAGCTCCGAAAAGGCATTCCCGTTGAGCTTCTTGAGCCGCGTCCAGCGAACGACTTCCCAGGGCGGCGCGGGCGTGTCGCCGTCGGCCTGGTCAAAGGGAAAGTTTGTGGCGAGGGACACGTTGCGGCTATGGCCGGAGAGAAAGGCGGGCGACGAGGCGCGCGGGCTGTTGGAGGCGGACGAGGAGATGCGCGACTGGAAGCGTCGGTCAAAGGGGCGAAAGGACGGCGTGGGGCTGCTCATGCCAGGACGCGTGGCCATGGAGGGGAGGACGCTGCTGCCGGGGGAGGACATGAAGGATCCCTTGACGGCCATGTGAGTGTCGGACGGCGAGGGACAAGAGAGCGGTACAGGGCCGACTCACCTGAAGGGACGGGGAGTTGCCCTGGCCCGAAGCCAGCGAGTCGACCGGACTCGCGGCTCTCCTGGGCGCCGCGTCCACCAGGCTCGTGTCCATGGAGCTCACATCGGAGCCATCCTGGGGCGGCGGGCGAGTGACGAGCTCGGTGCCCATGTCCGTGGGCGTCAAATGGCCCTGCTGCTGCTGGTCCTCCTCCTCCAGCTGGGGCACGTCGGCGTCGACGCTCGCGTCCGTGTCGCCATGGCCGGGGCCCTTGTCCCTCGCCGGAGACGCATCTTGTGTATCAGACATTGCGTGTCGGCTTCCATCACATCGTCCACCTTGGGCCGCGCAATCGTCGTGACAAGAGTGGTGCGCGGGCGAGTCGTCGGCGAGTCGCAAGAGCAGTCGCCAAGGCGTGGGCGTTTTGCGACGTCTGGACTCGGCGCGATGGCAGTCCCCGCTGGTTATGGCCCGTGCTTTATTCGGTACTTTTACGACAGCTGCTGGCAGCCTTGAGCTGGCGGCGCAGCTTGTCAGGGTTGTGGTGTTGTGTGGACGGGGAGCGATGGCTTCGCTTTGTTGAGATGGCGGCCGCTTCAAGCCGGGGATTTCCCGCCCATTCCTGCTCGAGGCAAGGGTTCAGTGCCCCCCCACGGTACATATCACTGCCATGACTTCCCCCCCATTTCCAGCAACGCGCTCAAGCAGGCGAATCAACGGATTGATCTCTTACTTTCCCACCAAATATCCGCGCTTGCAGTGCAGGGCTGCGTGGCGGCTTGCAGGTCCTGCTTTACCTTTCCAGAGCTGTTGGATGCGCCATTCAGTGCATGCCAGCTTGAGCGATGGTGGGCCTGAATTGCTCCTCAAGTCGGCGCCCGACAGCGAAGGGAAAATAATGAAATAAATCTTACAATATCATTTTCTGCCTTTCATACAGACAAGATTGAGCAGCGACTTGAGCCCTGTCCCTCTAGCCCCAAGCCATCGCAGCGCGTTCGAGATGACGTCGCTGAGCCAGGTCCACCGACCGTCATCGCCCACCAATCAAGCGCCCGCAACGCCCTCGATGGACTCTTCGATAGACGTCGTAGCCGGCCAAAGCCACCAGCGCTCGCTCCCTCTCCCGTCAACAACCAAAACGCCACACCACCAACACCAAGCACAAACCCAGCATCAGCCTGCGATGCCGTCCATAGGCCCCCAGCTTCCGCCGCACCTCTCCAAACGGAAGCGCACGCCCCAAGACGACGGCCACAGCGACAGCGACCATGACCGAGCCCCTCCGCTCCCGCCGCCGCCGCCGGGCAAGCTCCCCCGTCGCGAGGGCCCAACGCCCGTCGCCAACGAGGACGAGGTAGATCTCGAGGATGGCGAGGTCGAGGCCGCGCTGCCGCGACCACAGGCGCCGGCGCCGGCGCCCGCCAGGCCCGCCAGAGGACCAGCACCCCAGGCAGGTCCGCGACCACGGTCTGGGCCAGGGCCGGCGACTGCCCCCGCCGACGACTCCTCCTCCGGCTCCGACTCCGACTCCGACGACTACGGCCCCTCCCTCCCCTCCGCCTCGGCTCAACGCGCCCCCGCCATCGGCCCCGTCCTCCCGGCCGCAGACGATGCCGCCCCCCAGCGCGACTCGTGGATGCTGGCACCCCCACCCGCCGGCGGCGGCTACAGCGAACGCGACCCGACCCGCATCCGCGCCCGCAAGTTCGCCTCCAAGCCCTCGGCCGGCGCTCCCCCCCCCGGCGCGCCCTCGGTCTGGACCGAGACCCCCGAGGAGAAGCTCCGTCGCCTCCAAAACGCCGTCCTCGGCCGCTCCGAACCCGAGGCCGCTGGCGCCGCCGCCAACAAGTCATCCGGCGCCAGATCCGACCGCGACGAGGAGCGCGACCGCAAGATTGCCGCCAGCATCGAGGCCCAGCGCGGCGGCAGCCTCTATGACGAGCACAGTCAGAAGCGCAGGCACGGCGGCGTGAAAAAGGGCGAAGAGGAAGACGATCCCAGCCAGAGGCCCTTTGACAGAGACAAGGACTTGGCTTTGGGGGGCAAGATTGGCACGGCAAAGAGGAGGGAGCTGGTCAACAGGGCAGCCGACTTTGGGGGCAGGTTTCAAAAGGGGTCGTACTTGTAGAACTCAATCATCATCACCCACGTCAGCTATCGTCCAAGTAGATTGAATGCAAGTCGACTTCACGCTCGGGAGCAGAGCATAGCGTGGCGAGACCGGAATCTCCGGTTCTTATAACATGTCATGAACAAAGTAGACGAAAGGGAGAGAAATACATAAAGCCACATGGCCCCCAACTCCGCCGCTCCAAAATTTCAGAGACCATATCATTCCCAAGCCGGTCAAGGAAAAGGGCCTGTCAAGGACGTTCCAGCCTTCATGATGCAGATAATAGCCAGCTAAGGGCGAAATCCTCCGCCTTTGTCCGGGAACCCGCCCGCATCCGCGACAGGACACGATGCAGTCTCCTTCTCATGCTATTCGCAACTCCTTTGTTTCGACGCTCAAGGTATCAATAAGTGAGGTGGTGAGCGGGCATTGCGCAGCCACACCACGTTGCACATGTACAAGTCGGCTTCTCCTGGCCGTGTCCGCTAGCCAGTCCTCGGGCCGCGGAGTAGTGGTTCTGGCAAGGCTGTGCCAGAATAAAGTGGGACGGCAGTTTGCCGGTGACCTGACTCACGGTCCGGTGACTCTCGCCCGGGAGTCAGATATCTTCATTGCAGCGGTGGCCCGCGGCTGGAGTCGAGTTGTAAAGGGGGTAACCGGCACCGCTGGCAGCGTGTTGACAAGGACGCAATGCTCTGTCGTAAAAATATGCACCAGGGCATCGTTGCCTGGTCAAGTGTGTAGATGTCCTATTGGGCGATGGCCCGTGTCATGACTGGAGTCGTGGACGTCTGGTTCCCGGCTTCGAGTTGCGACGGGGTGGCTTGTCCGCTCCCTGTCGTGTCCGAGGTGCCGCGGCTCGCGGGTTGCGCGTTGTTGCTGCGACCAAACCGCAACGCCTGTCGAACTGACGAGAGCACGCCTCCGCCGGGTAGCCGTGAGGCAGTGGTGGGGGCGGCGGGTTGGCGGTGCGAGGGTGTCTCGGTGCTGCCCTGCCGGCCCAGACCTATGTTTCGAGTTCGGTTGGCCCGGCGCGGCCGGGGATTCGCGTGCACAGGGTGGCGGGTAGTCTCGGCGTTGCTGCCTCGGAGCCAGGCCGCTCGCAGGCGACTGGGGAGATTGACGCGGGAGCTGCGACGACTGTCGACGGTGGCATTGTTGGTGGTGGTGGTGGTCTCGCCCTCGAGATTGGGCCGCGGCTTGGGGGTATAGTAGTCTGCCTTGCACAAGGGGCAGCAGGCACGGCGGCTCGTGAGCCACGGGTCGAGGCAGACGGCGTGGAAGGCGTGGCCGCACGTAAGACCTCGGACATCGTCGTCGTCTTCAAGGCCGTCGATGCAAATGGCGCAGGTGTCGCCGGGTGTGCCTAGGCATTCGGGGGGGAGAGCGGCGTCGATATGTTCGTCATCGACATCCTCGTCGCTGGCCACGCGCTGTAATCCCGGAGCTGCCGCCTCCCGGGAGACAGACGTCTGTCCACCATTTGCAGCTGGGTCCGACTCGGGTTTAGTCTTTTCGATATCCCCGTTTGCTTCGGCTTCGGCGATGGCTGGCTGCGCAGGATCGGCTGTGACATCGGATGGTCGGGGTCCATCAACCGAGGGAGGCTCCTTTGCTGAGATGACGGGGACGATGCCGTCGGCTTCGCGTATGCTGTTGGCCTGGCTCGCCGAGACGGAGACGCCGCCAGCAGTGGGGAGACCCTCTCTGGCTCGCTCCAAGACCCAGGTCTTGTACTTCATCATTGGGAACTTGTCATTGACCTCATCCATGGACATGAGCTTCTTTTCGCGACGACGTCGGTGGGGACGCTGCACGGTCTCGAGAGTAATGGGCTCGCCATCCTCGTTGTTCATTCTGGCACGGTTGCGTGCATTGTAGCGGAAGCAGTACTTGACACCCACAATGATCCTGCGCCGTCCTTGTCAGCACCGTAATCCGATGGCAGAGGGCGACGGCCTTCCGTCACATGCCGGCCTGATGGTGTGGAGGCGGGATGCGCCAAACTGCAAATTCTTACCAGAGATTTGTAAAGACGACGCCGAAGCCTAGGGCGACAAAGAACAGGAGGGGAGAGCTGGAGCCTCCTTGGTTGTTGGGGTTGTCGTTGCTCTGGTTGGTGCCAGACGGACTCGACGTTTGAGGGCTCTGCACGCTGGGCGATGTCGTCGAGGGGGGTTCGGACATTGTCTCCGTGGCCCTCGCAACGAGGAGGGCCGCCTCGCTCAGAGTCCGACTGAGGGCGGTCATGGCGGGTACGTGGGAGAGGAGCCGTCGAGCCCGGAGGCTGGCTAACAACTGACACGGTGTCTAGCCCAGGACGAGCATCGACCGACAGAGTCGTCGCGGACGGCCAAGGAAAAGACGAAGCGGGAAGCGACGTGGCGTCGCAGCACGTCGTCGGCCAAGCAAAGGCTATGCCTGCGTCGACGACTGGGCGGCAAACCGACTCGACGACGGACAAAGGCGGCGGCGCTCGAGCATACAAGCGATCGATTCGTCGGAGGTGAAGCGTAGCTGGTGGTGGGAGATGCGAGCGGTCATGGACGACTAGGCGGCAGCGCTTGGTGACGAGCAGGAGAGGCGGCGGTGATGTGGGTGAAACGAGCGGGTTGATACGGAGAGGTTGGTAGTGCGAGGAACGAGGATGGTGGAGTGCAGGAGGAGCGGGTAATATGAGAGAAGGCGGACGCTGACACGGACCGGCTGGCTGTCTTGGTGCGCAGCCCAAAGGGGAAGGGGAGGAGACGAGGAGGAGACGAGGAGGGTGGAGAGGGTGGAGGGTGGCTTGTGCGGTATTGGAAATCCAAGGTACGAGGCGCAAGGTACCGTCCTATCCGTCACGGGCTAGCCGGTGGCTTCCATGTCTCTCGACCTCCATGACCTGGTCCGGAGGCACTTTGTGCTGTGCCGCTGGTGGTTGGGCGCGTATGTATCTGTACTTCTATACTTCTATACTGTACTCGCCAGGTACTGCACATACTTACCCGGCCTGGCGGCACTGTGCCGGGAGACCGCTGCCACAGCCCCCCTCCGGGACAGGTACAATGTATGTATGTACGGGAACACGACGGCTCGCTGACAGATCAATCAATGGGGAGCAGCTTCAGCTTTCTCAGACCTCGTGGTGGATTGGGGGTGGGGAGAGCCCTCTCCGTGCCCCCCGGTGCCACCAGACACTGAGCCCCCATGTTCTCTTCCGAGGGAGGGGGTGGCTGGGGGATTGAGGGGGGTGACGCTACTAGCGGCCACGCCGAACTCGGTGCCTCTGGTGGTCTGGAGGGCGAAAATGGCGCAGAGGTCGCTGGCGGGGGTACAAGCCTCTGGGGTGAGCTTGGCTGCCTCGTCGAGGTACTCGCGGCGGCTGTCGGGCAGGCTGGGGAACTGCAGCCACCCCCCCTGTGCACTGTGCGTGAGCGGTGCATCTGGCGCACTTCAAGTTACAGGCCGGCCGGGCTCCAGACGCTCCCGACAGTCGGTTGTAGCCGGTGGCGCAGGCGGCATCGATGGGTGTTGGCACGGTGCGTGGACGGTGCCGAGTGCTGACGCACAGCATCCATGTACCTCCAAGGGACATGCATTTTAATTCGAGACATCAGCTCGGCGGGTGCCAATTGGCGGGGACGGCTCAGGGGCGGCCGATGAGGGGGGGGCGCCAGACAGCCCGCAAATACGGATACAGGGCGGTATTTGTCGGCACCCGCGGGAATGGTTGCACGCTTGGACGAGGAGAATTGTCCGATGGATTCCATCCAGCCTGCTATCCGCGCATAGGGCCGGGGCACGGGCAGGCAAAAGACGGGGGAGGCGTCGCCTCTCTCTCCATGCTAACGTGGTTCGGGACATTGGGCTGAGCAGCGCCTGAAGGGGCGGAGCGTGTTGCGGCTGACGAGCAAACAAGAGGGCCCGAGGAAGAGAGTCTCGGAGGCTTGGGGAGAAACAAGAAAAAAATTAAGCATGGCCGATCAACAAGGGGACAGACAGGGCGGGGAGGCCTCTATGTTCAGCGCGTGTCTCGCAGCAGGCCATGATGCGGAATACAAGACTGGAGGAGTCGACCACGGCCGTGCCCGCTCCGATGGAATCGAGGCCGCTCCCGGCCTGGCGTGGGCTGCAGACGGATCATGTCAGGCAGACGACGACGACGACGACGTGTTTCGCCCTCGACGCGACGGCGCCACGCCACGGCGGCTGGGCTCTGGAACAGGCCGTGGCGCGTCGATAGCGGCCCTCGAGGCTCCATGTCAGCCGCCGTCTGGCCGTGCGCCGGAGAAGGCCTCAGTCCATTCCGTCAACGGACCGCATTGCCTTTGTGTCCATTCGTTTGATCCCCACCCGAGCGCGGATGAGACCAAGGGTCCCTAAAAATAAGAGACGCCAGGACCGAAGGGCCAATTCTCGTCGTTCCTTTTGGCGCCCCGTCGCGAGGGCCGATGGATGGGTGGGTGGCCTGCCAGGCGGGGTTAATAATAGGGCCAACCTGAGTCCCTGCCTGGATACGGCCGAGTGCAGTAAACCCAACGCGGAATGGAAGGGAAAGGCGAGGGTTTCGCTGGTGCTTGAGAAATGCCATCATGGTTCCGGAGGCCACTCGGCCCTTGTCGCATCGTCGGCCCGGCTGGCTGGCTGGCTGTCTTGGCTGAGGCTGGCGTCGTTTCTCCCCCCATCCTGAACATTGTCATCATCTTGATCATCATCTTGATCATCATCATCATCATCATCATCATCATCATCGGCGTCGTGGCTGGCAGGGACAGACGACGGCGTGCATGCATGCGCATGTGTCGTACAGTATCCGTACATGCATTCCAAATTCCCCCAGCATCGTGATATGCTGTCCTCGACGCCCGCGCAGACGCCCGCGTAGACATATTGTCCAGTCGTCTCGGATCGCATGCGTCATCAAGGCCGGCTGCTCCCCGCGCAGCCTCGTGGCTCAGTCTGTGCCTGACCAAACACACGTGTCGCCGCGAACCGGTACAAACGAACCGTCGAAAGCGCCAAATGCAAACTCGAACCACGGCGAGTCGCCCAGGCGGGTCGAACATGCCACTGCCCGACTCGGGGCTAGTGCGTGGGATCCCGACCTTCCATCTCGTTCTGAAACTCGTTTTTTGCTCATGCCCGGCAGCGGCTCCTGTAACAGACGCGTGTTGCTTTGCAGGCCCTTGCTTGTCGTCGTCTTGGACCGACGAAGCGCATCATATGTATGTACATGCACGCACACAGTGCCGCCTCCACTCGGCCACTCATTCGCCTCGATGATTTCTCATCATACATTACTCTGTACTGCATGTACGAATAGATGGTGATGGTGATGGTACGTAGGTGAGCTCCACCCTCGACAGCCAGCAAACCAGGTTTCTGGTCACGGCAATCAAGGTGGCTGCGACTCTTGCCCCTCCCCCAAAGGGCATCGTCTTCACCGAGGCAAACAGTAAGACAAGACCGTCAATCAGACAGAGTGGCCCCCGAGACATGCATGTCTGACTGACTGAGCCCGACGTCTGTATGATTCCGTCGACACTTGGCTCCAAGCAGCACAGTCGGCCAGGTTAGCCGGCTTTTGCTTCCTTCTTTCCTCGCCCCGTCCGTCGCTCCTCGAATAGAAACAGGCAGCGACGGCGCAAGTGTCCAGCCGGGGCCGGCACTGCGGCACACAAGTCGGATGCCGTGCTTCCGGCGCAGCACAGACGCCGCAGAAGAAGCTTGAAGTTGTGGGAAACCATGGAAACCGAAGCTTACATACAACGAGCGACGCGAGTCCCTCCTGCTGTGCGTACAGTGCCGCCCGTACGTAGGAAAGCCACCTGTACTCTGCATGCATCTTCGTCCAACGGGGAGGCCTTTTGCCGCGCACAGTCGAGGCGTGCGTCGCGAGGCCTGTCCTGCAACTCTCACGAATCAGACACACACAACGCGTCCGTCTAAGCCTCGCTGCATGACGTCCGCGGGGGAGAGAGCGCAGAGGACATGCGACCTCTCACAAACAATCACCTAACAAATCCGAGGGCGCGTCATGGCCCGTTGGCAGGCAATTGATTGGGGCGCGACCATGCACGACGCTGCCGATCTCTGCCGTACGCGGTGAGTTTTGCGCCTGGTGATTCGCCGTTGCCCAGGTACCGGTACATCGACAGGTTGCGCTGTTGGCGCCGCGGTAAACGAATAATGCAGCGATAAGTAGGGCGTGGGGCCGAGATCGCGTGAC
>JAPEBW010000373.1:0-58147 GCA_027405785.1 Ophiocordyceps robertsii | reverse complement strand
TAAGATATAAGTTATAGATTAATATATAAAGGTATGTAAAAGCATATAAAAGGAAAGCCTTTTAGTAGCCTTAAAAAGGTATAAAAGGAGGTCCTTCCTCCTCTTTCCCTTAACTTCTTTCCTTTCTTTCTTTTTTCTTCTTTAGCTAGTTTTAACATAAGAAACCCGCATAATAAGATACCCTTACCTTATTCGGTTTAGTAGTTAGCACTAAGTCTTTTTCTCCCTTTCCGGCTAGTAAATTTAAATTAGATAAATTACGCTTAACTACTTAGTATATAAGAAATACTAAGGGTTCCGCAATATAGAAAATAAACGTTACTAAAAGAAACTATAAGATATTTTAAGATATTTAAAAGATTTCCTTTATTATAGTTTATAGTATTTTTAATAAAGCTTATATATAGTTTATAAAGTAATAAATAAGAATATTAATAGTTTATCTATATATTAATAATAAAAGAGTAGTTAATATCGTTAAAAATCCTTAAAAATAACTTAAAGAGCTAAGTATAAACTAGCTTAATATACCTTTAAGAAAAGATAAGCTTTTTACTATTTACTTATTCTTATATATTTTTATATATAGTAATTAGTTTATTATATTAGCTTAACTAATAGTAACTAGTTTGCTTTTTATCTTTTTATCTTTATACTATAAAGTATAATAATTACTATTATCTTTAGTAAAATGCTTAAGGCTATACCTAGTCTTAATATTTATTTACTAAGTATAAATAAGTTTAACTTATTAAAAGTATTACTTATTATATTCTTATTGTTTTTTATTTAAGTTTTAGTTTTAATACACTTATTAAGTAGTTATTCTTTAGTATTATATACGTCTTAAAATTTAGTACGCTTTAAGGCTTTAAAAGCAAAACACTTATTTTTATTAATTAAAAGTCTTAAAATACTTTAATTAATATAACTATATTAAGTAAAGCTTAATAATAGTATTAAACTAAGAAACCGCTTTAAGGCTTTAAAAGCAAAACACTTGTTTTTATTAATTAAAAGTCTTAAAATACTTTAATTAGTATAACTATATTAAGTAAAGCTTAATAAGAGTATTAAACTAAGAAACTATAAAGTATCTTTTAAAGTCGATTTTTAGTAAAAGCTTATAAATTAAATTTTATTAGCTATATATAATATAAATATCCGCTAAGCTTATTGTTTTTAGAAAATAGTAGTTTTATAATAAGCTTAATCTAAAAAAATTTAAAAAGTATAAAATAAAAAAGTCTTTAAGTTAGCTTATTTTAGCTTGTTTATTTAAATTATAATTAATGTATTAAAGTAATATTTTATTTAGTTTACTTAGTTAAATAAGTTTTATTATTTTATAGTTTATTTATTATTAGATTTTTCGAAGCGGATTATTTTTTAAAAAGTAATAGTTTTAGCTTAGCTAAGTAGTACTTATTTTATATATTATTTAGCTTTAAAAGCTATTATAGCATAATAACTTAAAAATAAGTAAAAGAGATTATTAAACTAATATACTTAGTAAGCTATAGCTTTTTTTTACTTTTATAGCTTACTTATTTTAAAACTTTATTATAAGTATATTAAGAAAAAGTTTTTATTATTAAGATTAAACTTAAAGGCTAGTAAGAGCTTTTTATTAAAAAATATATTATTTAGTATTTAACTTCTTATAAAATAAGTGTTTTATTATATAATATAGTTACTTTTATCTTAATAGATTTTTTAACTATATCCGTTTTAATAAGTTAAAGTTATTATAATTTACTATACTTTATAATATAAAGATAAAGAGATAAAAAAGTAAACTAATTACTATTAGTTTAATTTAATACTATTAACTAATAACTGCTAATTAAGGCTTATATTATAAACTAATTACTATAAGCTAAGCTAGTATAATAAACTAATTATAATATATTAATATATATTATTATTATTATTAAGTTTATACTAAGGACTTAATTTAAGTTTTTAGAAATTCGATATTTATAAATAAGAGGGAAAAACTAAAGTGCTTAAGGTAAAACCTCCTCTTATTCGCGTTTAGTCTGCCTTATATAAGGTCTTATAACTTTATTTAAGGAAAAAGGCTTAAACCTTCCGCCGCGAGTATATCTTACTTACTAAGTAGTTCGACGCGGCTTAGCGAGGCCGGGGCCGCCTTTAACCTAAGCGGCTTATAGTCCGGAGCACCGCGCTTTAAGCTAAAGGTAAAAGTAATAAACCCTCTCTTATCCCCTTTATCCGCCTCCTTAATATAAGGGCAGGAGGATAGGTAGGATTTCGACCTACGCCCTTCTTATAGGTAGCGCGACCTTAAAAAGTAAGCTTATAGTAAACTCCGCTAATAAAAATTCAGCGCCTTATTATACGCGTATATTCTTAATCGGGCTTATTATTTATTTAAGCCGCTTAGTTATTAATCTCGCGCTTAGTCTTAAGGATAAAGCCTTTTATATACTATATATATACGCTTGCTTTTTTCTTTACTAAAGACGCGCTTATCCTTTTTATAAGCTTATTATATATTTACTACCTTGCTTTCTTTACATACCTACTATTTTGCTATTATCGCGTTTATTGTTTTTATCGCTACTATACTAAAGAAAAAAGTTACTTTTTCTAACCTTAATATAAGTCTACTTTTTAAGCTACTAAGTAAGGATACTAAAAATAAAAAAGCCTAGGCCCGCTATAATACTAAGCGTAAAATCCTTTATTATATATATATAGGCCGCTTATTAAGCAATAATACGCTTTTAGTTTTTTAAGGCTATTAAAACTAAGCTTATATATATTTAAGTTATATCCGCTATATAAATATATATAGTTTATATAGTTAATCTTTTCTTAGCTATCTTTATAAAAGTATATATTGCTTATACTTTAAGTAACCGCTTTTATTTTAAAGTAAGTAGTCTTGCGTTAAACTTACTTATATACCTTAGCTAATCCTTTATATAGCTTACCGCTATAAGTAAGGATATAGCTTATAAGCTTTACGCTACTTAAAAGAAGTTATATAAGTCCGGCCGGCCTATTAAGCGTTTTATATATATAAAGCTCGCCTCCGCGGCGATAAAGCTTTAATAGTGCGTTAGTGCTATTATAGCACGGGCTCTTACGTTTAGTGCCGCCCTTAGCCCGGCCTCTTTTAATAAAAACGTTAAGCTACTTACTTTTACCCTTAGCTGCTTTATTAATAATGCACGCGCGGCCTATAAGGCTAACGCTAAGCTTACCGATAAGGTTAACGGCACTATTATAGTTATTTACTAAACCGTTTACATTATAGCCCGGAACCTAAAAAGTATAAAAAATACGCTATTTATAGTAGCTAACTACCTTAGCTTTAGCGGGTATAAAGGCCGGGATATCGCCTTTAAAGGTTATTTACTTAACTTAGACTTTATATATACTTATACCGCCCTCGCTCCGCTTAAGCCCTTATAACTTAAAGTCTTTATTATTTTAAAAGACTTTAAAGCTAAGGCTAAGGCTAAGAAAAAGGCTTAATATAATAAAAACCTTGTTTTATTAATAATCTTAAGTACTAAGAAGTACTAATATTAAGTAAAGTAAATACCGCTAAATATAAAGGAGTAATTAATAAAGTAGATACTACTAGTTATAAGTTATAACTATTAAAGTAAATATTAATAGTTATAAGGAGAGACGATATAGCTTAATAGTTAAAGACGGCTAGTATTAGCTATAAGCGGTATAAGTTAAATATGCTTATATTCGGCTTAAGCTAGCTTCGGCTAGTAATAAAATTAGTATTAAATAGATTAACTAATACTTTATATAATCGACCGATACTTTATATAAAGCTAAGGTAAGAGGCCTCCTTTTAAAAGAGGATAGAATTTTATAAAAGGTTTTAAGATAAGGATATTTAGTTTTATAAGCTAGTTATAAGTAATAAAGCATATATTACTTATAACTAGTAATAAAGATAGGATAAGCTATTTTTATTAGCTTAAAAAGTAGTTTAGTAACTTTATAAGTTATATAAGGTATAAGTTATAGATTAGTATATAAAAGCATATAAAAGCATATAAAAGGAAAGCCTTTTAATAGCTTTAAAAAGGTATAAAAGGAGGTCCTTCCTCCTCCTTCCCTTAACTCCTTTCTTTTTCTTTTTTTTCTTCTTTAGCTAGTTTTAACATAAGAAATCCACATAATAAGATACCCTTACCTTATTTAGTTTAATAGTTAGTATTAAGTCTTCTTCTCCCTTTCCGGCTAGTAAATTTAAATTAAATAAATTACGCCTTACTACTTAGTATATAAAAAATACTAAGGGTTCCGCAATATAAAACTAGCTTATAAAAGTCTTTACGAACTTAATAGCTTTAATAAAGAATACTTAGTATTTATATACTTAGTAGGTTCTTTAAGCTATTAAGTAAGCAAAAGGTATTTATTATAATTACGTTTATTTAATTATAATAAATAAAAGAAAAATATCTGCGTTTATAATACTATAACTAACTAGTTAGTTATAAGCTAGTTTAAGGTATTTAAAGCTTTTTTATCCCCTTATAAGCTTTATAGATAGTAGTTTTATTTTAAAGATTAAGGCTCCCGAACTTTATACTAAAGAATTAGCTAAGCTATAAGAGTTTATTACCTCTTTTAAAGCTTATTTTTAGTTTTATCTTACTACGATAAATTAAGACGTAGTAAAGGTTATATTTATATTTAGTTAACTATAAAGCTTAGTAGCAATATAGTTCGAACTTATTCTTAAGGACTATATAAATAATAGTCTTAAAGATAAGAATTTTAAGACGAAGAATATTCTTAAGAATTTCGATAACTTTAAAGAAGCTTTACGGAAAACGTTCGGAATTATAGATAAGCAATAATTAGTAAAGCATAAATTAAGAAGCCTTAAGTAAGTTACGTCTTTATTAGCTTACGTAGCTCGATTTTAATAGATAACTTCTAAGCTAAAATAAGAAAATAATGCCCTTATAGCGACTTTCTATAAAGGTCTTAAAAAGAAGTTAAAGACGAAATCTACTACTTAAATAGGCTAAAGACGCTATTAGACTATATTAGTTTAGCGGTCCGGATAAATAATAAGTAGTATAAACGCCGGCAGTAAAAGGAGCACCGTTCGACTTCTAGCGGGGTTATAAAGAAAAATAATAAAAAGCGATAGCGCGACTTAAGTAACGTAATAGACCTAAATACCCTTAAAGCGAGCCCGCTAATACCTACTAAGAAGGCTATTTAATGCTTTAACTATGCGAAGGAAGGCTATATTATAAGAGATTATATTAAAAAAAGAATTTCTTTTAAGGAAAGAATATACTTATTTGTAAGAATAATGCCTTCTTAGCTTATAATCCGTAGTATACTTTACTACTACCTTTAATTAAGGATACTAAAGAAATCGATGTTAAGCTTATTATACCGACCCTTAGTTTATTTAAGACTAGTTCGCTTATAAAGGGTCTTTATAAAAAAGAACTTAATAAAGAGATAAAGATAAAAGCTAAAAGCTTAAATAACTAGTAAAGGAATGCTTTTAAAACTAAGGATAATTATAAGTATAAAACCTCTTTATAAACTATTTATAAAGATAAAGAAAACGCTCCTTATTTTAATACGAATATTATACCTTTAAATATAAAAGATAATAGTAGCTATAATCTTAAAGACTTTAAATTATAAGAAATAGATAAAGAGCCCTTTTTTAAGAAAGAAGATATTAACGGGCTTTATACTCCTTTTATAGAATATCTTAGTACGGTTATTACTATTAAGGATAAGGCATATAAGTAGTTATCTTAAACTAAATACTATAAAAACAATTACTTTATATACCTCTTAGATAAGTAAGGAAGCGGATAGTTCTTAAAACTAAAAAAGACTTTTAATAAACCCGCTATAACGATTTAGGAACTTATTATTAATGCTAAGGTTTTTATAGAAAACTTTAAAGAGGATATTAAAGTTAATAAAAAGGAACTTATATAAGAAAACACTTATAACTAAGTTAAAATCAAATAACTTTTACTCTTTAAATAGTATAACAAAACGACTATTAAAAACCTTTAAGATAGTAACTTAGCTTTAATAAATAAAATAATTAAGCTAAAAGAAGATTATACATCTATTTTTATATATATTACTAATTTAATTTAAGATAAAGACGATCTTAAGAAAAAGAACGACGAGCTATACAAAGTAGCTAGTAGCTAAGCGGGGGGTGCCTTATAAGACTAGTAGTGCGGTTGCTTTATAAAGCTAGTATAAGAGGCAGTAATACTATTAAGTATTACTAGCGGACTTTTATCTATTAGTATAACGGCAACCCCTCCTATTATATTATAAGCTAGCCGATAAGCTTAAGGAAGATATAGAATTCCTTAACTTAGTTATTAAAGATACGTTTAGACAATATAATAAGTATTTCGAGACTAATTATAATCTTTATAATAAGAATGATAATTTAAATATACTTTTAAAAGTAAAGAGATTCTTAAAAGATATACTTAAAAACTAGCTAAAAGCATAGTAAAACGAGCATAATAACCTTAAATAAAAGAATAAAATAATTTATACTAAAGGAGTTTTTATTAATAATACTATAATAAAAGATTATGCTATTATTAAGGATTTAGTTTTTAAAGCTATTAAGAAGCTTAATAACTTAAATAAACTAGTTTTATAAAAAGATTTAAGATTTACTAAGAAGTTAGTAAACAAAGCAAAAAACTAACGTGCTTAAGAATAATAAGGCTATTTCTTAGTAAAAATAACTTACTTACGTTAAATATTAATTCTTAAAGTATAAAAATAACCTTTTTATTAAAATTAAGAGGATATTGCCTTAACGTATTAGTAGATTGCGGTGCGATAAGTGGCTATTTTTTCCCTTATAATAGTAAATCGTTTAAAATTACGTTATAAAAGAAACGATAAGCCTTATATACTTCTTTTAGTAAAAGGATTACCTTTTAAGTATAATAATAGTAAGATTATACTAAAACCTAATCCTCTTAAGTATAAAATTGGGATTTATAACTTTAAAAATTCCTTTAACGTCTTAGCTATTAGCTATAATGTTATATTAAGACTACCCTTTTTATAGAAATATAATTTTATAATAAATTAAGATAAAAGCCTTTTAAGGTTTAAAAATAATACTTTAAATATTCCTTTTTATAGTTTAATAAAAGACGACCCCGGAACAAAACCCTCGAATAATTTAAATACGGTAATACTTAACGATAACTATATAAGGAATAGTAAGAATAAGGATAATAAAGCTTCTTATATAAATATAAATATCGCATTAATAAATATCGTAACGAAAAACGATAAAACGACTAGTACGACTAAAGATAAAGCAACTACAACTAGTATAATATAAGCAAAAACGACGCTAAACCTTAGTAAAAATACTAAAAGCTAAAAAAAATAATTATAAAGCTACTTATAATTTATTAAAAGAAAATCTATTAAATACCTTAAAAGATATTAAGTAGCAATACCTTAAGTAAAAAATAAGATTAAAAAGAAACGGAATAAGAGAAAGATTTAAAATAAGATATATAAAAATAGCTTATAGTATTTAAAAGGTACTATTAATTTAAAACACCCCGAAGAGCGAATATAGTATATAAGATGTTCGGAAGGTACTATTAACTTAAAATACCTTAAGGATCGTAATCTAAAAATACTTAGAAATGTGCTAAAGAGATATTTCGATATATTTACGCCGCTACTAAAAGATAAGCTATTACTATAAAGTAGTTAAGGTTACGAAATTAAGTTAAAAGAAGGCTTTAAGCTTAAATTCTATAAGATAGATAACTTAAATAAGAAGTATTTAAAGTTATTAAAAGAATATATTAATAAAAACTTATAAAAAACTTATATTATAAAGTTTAAATTAAAATATAAAGCTCTTATACTATTTACTTTAAAAAATAGTAAAAATAAAGAAAAAACTTAACTTAATATTAATTTTAAAGAGATAAATAACAATACGATAAAGGACTAAACTTTATTACCTCTTATAAGTAAGATAAAAGATAGATTAAGTAATAAGTAATAGTATACTAAGGTTAACTTAAAATCTACTTATAGCTAAATACGTATTAAAGAAAGAGACGAATTTAAAATAGCCTTCGGAACGGGATATAGACTTTACGAATTTTTAGTTATACCTTTAAGATTAACTAATATACTAGTAACTTTTTAAAAGAGAATTAATACTATATTAAATTCTTGTTTAGACTAATTCTATACGGCTTATTTAGATAATACTATTATATACTTAAATACGCTAAAGCAATACTATAAAAAAGTAAATATAGTACTAAAGGCATAAAGAAAAGCTAGCTTATATATTTTACTAAAGAAATATAGCTTTTATATATAAGAAGTGGAATTCTTAAGAAATATAATTACTCCTTTTTATATAAGTATAAATCCTTAAAATATTTTTATAATTAAAGATTAGCTAATTCTTACGAATATTAAGGAAACTTAAAGCTTTATAGGATATATAAATTATTATAAGAAGTATATAAGACTTTTCTAAGATAATTATACCGATATTATTAGTATTAAAGAAAGCTAAAACGGACCCTTTTAAGTAAAACTTAAAAGCAGACAAAGCTTTTAGAAAATTTAAAGGATTACTTATTAAAGAACTTATATTAAATACCTATAATATAAAGAAGCCGTTAAAATTAAAAACGGAGGCTTTTAATTTTATATTAAGCGCGTAGTTAAGCTAGCGCGATAAAAACAATATTTTTAAACCTATAGTATTTTACTTAAAGAAGCTAGTTAGTATTAAGATTTCTTACTTAATTTATAATAAAGACTTCTTAGCTATTATACACGCTTTTAAAGACTTTTAGCATTATATTTTAAGGAATAAATATAAGTTTAAGGTCTATACGGATTATAAGAATATTAGTTATTTTGCTACAATGTAGTAGTTAAATGCTAAGCAAAACAGATAGGCTAAATTCCTTTTAGAATTTAATTATAAAATTATTTATAAGAAAGGTTTTAAAAATAACTAAGCTAATATAATTAGCCGACAACTAGACCTTAACGATAAAAAAGAGGCTTATAAAGAGACCTTATTATTTTTAAATAACAATAGTAATTTAGAGTTAAAGACGTTATATATACTATTTAACGTATAAGGAGATCTTACTACTTTAAAATTACTTAAGAATTCTTATAAGAACCTAAATAAGAAAAGATATAAGAATCTTAAGTAAGAGGGAAAAATAGCGTTTTATAAGAATAAGCTATTCCTTACTTTAAAAACTAAGTAAATAGTTATAATAGATTTTTATTCGCACTCTTTATATATATATTAAGGTATTATAAAAACGTATAATAAGATTAAAAACTATTATAATACCTATAACCTCCGTAAGAAAATCTAAGGAGTTATTAAGTTATGCAAAATATATAATAAAAGCAAGGCTATATAATATAAGCCTTATAATAACTTAATTCTTTTAAAAGTTCTTTTAAGACTTTAAGACTTTATAGCCTTAGACTTTATTACGAAATTACTAAAGTCTATAGATCCTACGATTAGTATAAAATACGATTCTATTTTAGTTATAGTTAATCGTCTTACGAAGTATAGCTATTTTATTTTAATATATAAAGCTATAAACGTAGAAAGGTTATCTTATACTTTTATAAGATATATTATAGCTAATTAAGGACTTCCGAGTTTGATTATTTCGGATAAGGATCGGAAATTTATTTTGATTTTTTAATAAGGTTTAACGCAAGCCTTAAGTATAAAGAATAAATTATCTACTGCTTTTTACCTTATTATAGACGGAATAATAAAACGATTAAATTAAACGCTTAAGCAATACCTTAAAAGCTATATAAATTATTAGTAGAATAATTAGCTTTTTAAATTGCCTATAGTATAGTTAGCGTATAATACCTTTTATTTTAAGCCTATTAAAAATACTTTAGTATTCGCAAATTATAGCTTTACCTTTAAAGCCTATAAGTCTTCTTTACTTAAAGAAGTTATAATTAAAAAAGCTATATTAAACTTTAAGTAGTTAATTAACTTATACGGATTTATAAAATTAAAATTAAAACATATTGCTAAGAAGATATTATATTATTATAATAAAAGATAGTCTTTAAAACCTCTTTTATCTAAAGGCGATAAAGTATATCTTTTAATAAGAAATCTTAAGATTAATAAACTTAATAAGTCTTTAGATTATAAAAAGATAGGACCTTTTAAAGTTATAGAGAAAATAAGAAAGGTTAATTATAAGTTAGAACTTTTAATTAGTCTACTTTTATACCTTATTTTCTATATATCTTTATTAAAGCTAACTTTATAAGAAGCTAAGGTAGCTAAAAAGTTAGACTTTAAAAAAGTAAAAGAAAGCGAATATATAATAAAGGCTATACTTGCTAAGAAGATAGAAAATTAAGAATACTTTTATTTAGTAAAGTAAAAGGACTATCTTAGTTTATATAATACTTAAAAACCTATAAAGCACTTAAGAAATGCTTTAAGAAAGGTTAAGAATTTTAATCGATAAAACCCTTAAGAGGAAGTATTAGCTTCTTTAAGCTAGGATTTCTTTACTATACTAAATAGTAAAAGTAAAAGGAAATCTAAATAAGATTTTTCTTTAAAAAAGATTTATAAAGATAAAAGATTAGAATCTTCTTTAAAGAATTCTTACGGTTACTCTCTTTAAAGTAGAATTTCTTTAAATATTTTAAGTAGCTTCTTAAAGGTTAAGAATAACCTATAAAAAAAGAACATTTATCTTTTTAGTTTTAAAAAGACCTTAAGAGGGGAATATATAACGGAAACCCTATTGCGTTAGTAATCCTAAGTACTAAAAGTACTAATATCTAGGAAAGTAAATACCGCTAAATATAAAGGAGTAACTAGTTAAGTAAATACCGCTAGTTATAAGTTATAACTATTAAAGTAAATACTAGTAGTTATAAGGAAAGACGATATAGCTTAATAGTTAAAGATAGCTAATATTAGCTATAAGCGGTATAGGTTAAATACGCTTATATTCGGCTTAAGTTAGCTTTAGCTAATAATAAGATTAGTATTAAATAGATTAACTAATACTTTATATAATTAACCGATACCTCGTATAAAGCTAAAGTAAGAGGCCTTCTTTTAAAAGAGGATAGAATCTTATATAAGGTTTTAAGATTAGGATATTTAGTTTTATAAGTTAGTTATAAGTAATAAAGCGTATATTACTTATAATTAATAATAAAGATAGCGTAAGCTATTTTTATTAGCTTAAAAAGTAGTTTAATAACCCTATAAGTTATATAAGGTATAAGTTATAGATTAATATATAAAAGTATATAAAAGTATATAAAAGGAAAGCCTTTTAGTAGCCTTAAAAAGGTAAAAAAAAAGAGGTTCTTCCTCCTCTTTCCCTTAACTCCTTTCCTTTCCTTCTTTTTTCTTCTTTAGCTAGTTTTAATATAAGAAATCTATATAATAAGATACTCTTACTTTATTTAGTTTAGTAGTTAGCACTAAGTCTTTTTCTCCTTTTCCGGCTAGTAAATTTAAATTAGATAAATTACGCCTTACTACTTAGTATATAAGAAATACTAAAGGTTCTGTAATAAACTTCTTTAATACTTTACTAACTATAACTAATAAATTCTTAAAAATATATCTCTTTATTTTAAGTAATAACTAGTTTATAGTAAAAAACTAAATATAAGTATTATATATTAAGCTACTCCGGGCTAACTAAGGGATTTTAAAGGGGACAATCTTTAATTAAAACGTAAAGTTTATTTTAGTATTTTAGCTGACTTTATAATAAGCCTTTAAATCGAAGCTTTTAATATTTACCGCTTAATATCTTTAAACTAACGGCTTATTAAAAAGGCTAAACTAAACTATAAAAATCGCGCTATAATTCTTTACTACTAATTTCCTAGACTTGAATTAAACTAATATACTAATTGATTTTTAGTTTAGCCTTAATAATTCCTTCTCCTTAATAATTTATATAGCCCTTAATAAGCTTATTATAAGGATAAAAATAAATAATAGCTTTTAATCTTTTAGTAATTACTTATACTTATAAAACTAAGAGGTCTTATAAAAAGAAGCTAAGTTAGTTATTACTTATACTTAAGTAGCTATAAAGAATAGATATAATAAGAAATACTACTTACTAAAATTTAAGCTTAGCGATTAAGTTTAGCTATAGCTTAGTAAAGGTTATTATATTATATATAGTAAACCGGTAAAACTTTAAGAAAGGTATATTAAGCTATTTAAGGTTACTGCTAAAATAAGATAGCTTATATACTAGTTTAATATAAAAAGGTCCCTTAATATCTATTTAGTTATTTTAACAGTATAACTATATTTAAAAAATAAGCTAGCTATATACCTAAGCTTAGTTTAAAATAAAAAGATACCTTACTTAAATTAGTAAAAAGTAAAATAAATCTTATAAAGCTATATAATAAAAAAGGTAATAAAAAGCTAAGAAAGGAGTTTCTTATAGCTTAAAAAGGCTAGCTAAGTAGCTATAACATATAAGTAAATAAAATAGCAGTCTTTTTACTAAATATCGTAAAAGCTTTTAAGAAAGTATAAAAGTAGTTAGCTACTTAAGTAGTTTAAATAAAAGTATAATACGCGGCCTTTATAACTTAATATAAAACTTTTTAACTAAAAGAATTAAGCGGTTAAGCTTAGGTATAAAATATAAAAGCTATTATAAGTTATAAGAAACTATAACTTACTACGCTTTAAGTAATTAGTTATTTTAATAATAATATACCGCTATTTACTTTAAGTAATAAGGCCTTTTTAGCTTTATAGTATACTTATTTAAATTCTTTTTATTACTTACCCTCTCTCCTTTCCTTTCTTTCTTTTATAACTATATTTCCTTATACTATTAGCTTTAGCCCGCTATATATTACTTACTCTTATATATATAACCTACTTTACTTTAAGCTTATAATTCTTATACTCTTATTTTAAGTCTTTTTATCGTTTAATATCTTTTATAGCTTAAACTAGCTATTTTATAACTACTTTTTT
Source organism: Ophiocordyceps robertsii (assembly GCA_027405785.1). NCBI lineage: Eukaryota > Fungi > Ascomycota > Sordariomycetes > Hypocreales > Ophiocordycipitaceae > Ophiocordyceps > Ophiocordyceps robertsii. Next base: position 45,051 of record JAPEBW010000373.1, on the reverse strand, counting down.
AGCCCGCTTTCTTATAAGCCTCTACGCCTTTAATATAAAGGATATAAGTAAGCGCTTAAGCTTTATAAAAATAAAGCGGCTATCCTTTATAGCTTTAAGTCTCTTAGCGAAAGTTAAAACCTTTAAGTTTAAGTTTTTATATAAACTTACGCCGCCTTTTATAGCTACGCTTAAGCTAATAGGTTTAACTTAAATTATAGTATTATAAAGAACGGCTTATACTATCTTCTTTAAATACTTAACTTAAACGACTAACCCTTTAGCTTTATACTATAGCGTAGTTTAAATAGCTAGTTTTATAGTAACTTAGCTATACTTCCCGCTTAGCTCTTATTATTTAAAAGCCCTTATTACCTATATATTTTTAAAGTATAGCCGGAAATCTTTATTATCGGAAAAACTAGCTAATACTTAACGACTTTAAGTTAGCTAACCTTAATATAGTCTTAGGATTTATAATAACTACTATAGTTAATAAGAACCCGCTTTAGCTAAACGATTAAAATAACGTTTAACCTATTCTTAACTATATATTTAAGGCCTAGCTTAATTAGTTTATAGCTAGGTTTATAGCGGCGTTTTAAGCTATTATAGCTTAAACTCTATCTTGCTTTATATATAGTCTAGCCCGCGCTATAAAATCCTCTTTTTAGCTTATAGCCGCTATAAGCCTTAAAGACTTATTTAATCCCGCTTAGTAAACGCTTTTTCCCCTTATTACTATACTTAGCCTAGCTATATAAAAGCATATAAGCGCCTTATTATAATCTATCTGCCGTTCTTCTTTAACTAAAAGAGATAGCGATAACTAGCCTTATAATATATTCCGCCGCTTAATTTTATAAGAGCTATTAATAATAGCTAATACGATTCTTAACGGGCCTAGCTTTATAGGCCTATACTTTAGTAATAAGATTATAATAATTAAGAGTTTCTACCTAGCTATAAACTATACTAAGTTTTACTTATAGGCCCGCGAAGAGTTTAAACGCGACTTAACTTTAACTTAAGCAATAAAAATCCTAGGTTTTAATATCCGCCTTATTAGCTATATTTACTACGCGCTTTATATTCTTACCTTTAAGGCCCTTTTTATAAAAAGCCCTTTTATAAAAAGGGTTTTTAAGACTATTAAATATATTTAAAACCTTAAAAGTAAGGAGTTAAGTATTAAGGCTATTAAGGACCTTATTACTTACTTTTAAGCGGGAATATAAACGTTTAATACCTTAGTGCTAACTATACTTATTAATATTAGTAAGACAGCCTACCTTTTTCTTAATATATTCTTAATAGCTAAATAGATATTAATTAGTAGAAAAGTATAAGTAATAGCGCTATATAAAAAGGATAATAAGTTAAAAAGCATAATAATAAAAGGTAAAGGATAGTTATAATAATAATAATAAGTTAGAAATAATATCTCGCTTATAAGTAGCTTATAAAGCTAATAGGTAGTATAAAAAACTAAGCGGAAGATTAAAAATAGTATAAAGAGTAAGTAAGATAATAATATAAAATAAGGCTTAAATAAAGCTAGTTTTTTATAATATATCCTATTAAGGAAATAAAATATTCCTTAGCGCGGAGACTCCTTACTACTTAATAAGTACTTAAACGCACGCTTAAAAGGAGAGTTAAAACCCTTATTATAAATTTTAGCTAAATATACTAATCGCCTTAATAAAACAAAAACGTATAACTAAATAAGTAATAAAGATTTATAATAAAGCCGCTTACTAACTATCTTAAGCTACTTAGCTATTATAAACTAAATAAGCTAAAAAAACTATTAAAAAGATAAGAATAGCGTACTATTAATCTAATATAAAGATACTACTATAAAGCTATAACTTAGCGCCCCTTTTACTTTATTTTTACTTTAAACTAATAAAGATATTAGCTTTTCTTTCTTACTTAAAGGAGTTATTATAAAATTTAAATAGCTATACTTAAACTCCTTACTTTACTCTTAAGGAGCTTTATAGAACCCCGTAATAAGAATATACGGAGTATATATTATAAAGGCTTGCTTAAGGAAATATAACGGATATTACTAGTTAAACCTCGTTTAGGTTTCTAAGATATAACTATAAAGGCTTAAAAGCTTATCTAATTATAGTTTATAATATTTTAACTATAAAAGATACTATAAAAGATACTATAAAAACTACTAAGCGGATTCCGCTAGTATCTTTAAGGGATATTTAAGGATTTCCGCGGGATATCTTAACTATAGTTCGACTTATTTTTTACTATAAAAGCACCTTAAAAGATATAAAATAGACTTTACTACAATTTGTAAGGGATATTTAAATATATTTAAGGCATTTTCTTAATTATAGTTTATAATATTTTTAACTAGGCTTATACTTAGTTTATTAAGTAATTTTACGAGGATATTTATAGTTTATCTACGCATATATAATAAATAAAAGAATAGTATAGTTAAAGATCCTTAAAATTAGCTTAAAGAACTAAGTATAAAGTAGCTAGCTATACTTTAAAGAAAAGATAAGCTTTTTACTATTTTTAAACCCTTATATACGTTTATATATAGTAATTAGTTTATTATACTAGCCCGACTAGTAGTAATTAGTTTATAGTATTAGTCTTAACTAGCAGTAATTAGTTTATAGTACCGGCCTTAACTAGCGGTAATTAGTCCGCGCTTTATCTCCTTATCCTTATACTATAAGACGTAGTATTATCCTTATTATTACTATTCCTTATATAGTTATTATTAAGTATTGCTATGTTTAAATTATTTAAGGGTTTCGTTTTAAGGTCGTCCTTTATTAACCTATAAAGTAAGATATTTAAGGTATTATCTTTAAACCTTAAAAGGCCTTAATCTTAATCTATTATAAGATTATATTTTTATAAAAAGAGTAGTCTTAATATAATATTATAGCTAATAGCTTAAATATTAAAAGAATCTTAAAAGTTATAAATCCTTATCGTATACTTTTAAGAATTAGTTTTTAGTATAATCTTACTATTATTATACTTAAAGGGTAATCTTTTTACTAATAAAAGTATATAAGGCTTATGTTTTCTTTTATAATATAATTTTAAACGATTGACTATTATAAGGGAAATATAGCTACTTATTATACTATAGTCTATTAATACGTTAAGGCGATATCCTCTTAAATTTTATAAAAGAGTTATTTTTATACTTTAAGAATTATTATTTAATATAAATAAGTTCTTTTTACTAAAAGATAGCCTTATTATTCTTAAGCTTATTAGTTTTTTACCTCGTTTACTAACTTCTTAGTTAATCTTAATTTTTTTAATATTAATCTATTTTAATTACTAAGCTTCTTAACTGCTTTAAAAACTAAATCTTTAATAATAGCATAATCTTTTATTATAGTATTATTAATAAAAACTCCTTTTATACGAATTATCTTATTATATCGTTCAAAGTTACTATACTCGTTTTGCTACGTTTTTAACTAGTTTTTAAGTATATCTTTTAAGAATCGTTTTGCTTTTAGTAGTATATTTAAATTATAATTCTTATTATAAAGATTATAATTAGTCTTAAAATACTCGCTATATCGTCTAAACGTATCTTTAATAGCTAGATTTAGAGATTCTATATCTTTTTTAAGCTTATTAGCTAGCTTATTATTCTTTTTCTTAAGATCGTCTTTATTTTTAATAAAATTAGTAATATATATAAAAAAGATATATAATCTTCTTTTAGCTTAACGATTTTACTTATTAATACTAAGTTATTATCTTAAAGGTTTTTAATAGTTATTTTATTATACTACTTAAAGAGTAAAAGTTATTTAATTTTAATTTAGTTATTAGTATTTTCTTATATACGTTCCTCTTTATTAGCTTGAATATCCTTCTTAAGGTTTTTTATTAAAACCTTAATGTTAATAGTAAGTTCCTTAGTTATTTTAGCGGGTTTATTAAAAGTCTTCTTTAATTTAAAACTATCCGCTTCTTTACTTATCTTAAAGGTATATAAAGTAGTTATTTTTATAGTATTTAGTTTAAAATAACTACTTATATCCCCTATCCTTAATAGTAATAACTATATTTAGATATTTTATAAAAGGAGTATAAAGCTTGTTACTATCTTTATTTTTAAAAAAAGGCTTTTTATTTATTTCGTTAAATTTAAAGTCTTTAAGATTATAGCTTTCTTTTATATTTAAAGGTATAATATTTATATTAAAATAAGGAGCGTTTGTATTATCTTTATTAATAGTTTATAAAGAAGTTTTATACTTATAATTATCCTTAGTTAAAAGCATTTTTTTATTAATCGTATAAGCTTTTAGCTTTTATTTTTATCTTTTTATTAAGTTCTTTTTTATAAAGACCCTTTATAAGCGAACTAGTCTTAAACGGACTAAGGGTCGGTATACTAAGCTTAGTATCGATTTCTTTAGTATCTTTAATTTAAAGTAATTGTAAAGTATATTACGGATTATAAGCTAAAAAGGCATTATTTTTATAAATAAGCATATTCCTTCCCTTAAAAAAATTCCTTTTCTTAATATAGTCTTTTATAATATAGTTTTCTTTTATATAGTTTAAGTATTTAATAGCTTTTTTAGCAGGCTTTAGCGGGCTCGCTTTAAGGGTATTTAAGTTTATTACGTTACTTAAGTCGCGCTATTGCTTTTTATTGTTTTTCTTTATAACCCCGCTACGACTTAAACGGTATTTCTTTTACTACTAGCGTTTATACTACTTATCGTCTATTTAGACCGCAAAATTAATATAGTTTAATAGCGTCTTTAGCCTATTTAAGCAGTAGATTTTATCTTTAACTTCTTCTTTAAGGCTATTATAAAAAGTCGCTATAAAGGTATTATCTTTTTATTTTAGCTTTAACGTTATTTATTAAAATTAAGCTATATAAGATAATAAAGATATAACTTACTTAAAGCTTCTTAATTTATGCTTTACTAATTGTTATTTATTTATAAATTTAAACGTTTTTTATAAAGCTTCTTTAAAGTTATTAAAAATCTTAAACATATTCTTTATCTCGGAATTCTTATCTTTCAAACTATTATCTACATAGTCCTTTAAAATCGGTTTAAACTATATTATAGCTAAGTCTTATAAGTAACTAAACTTAAATATAACCTTTACTACTTCTTAATTTATTATAATAAGATAAAACTAAAAATAAGCTTTAAAAATAGTAGTATTACGGGCTATGCTATAATAAGAGCTACGGTTATACTATAGCGAATAACTTAAGGTTAGGCTAGTATATAGCTAAAGTTATATAAGACTTTACTTAAACTTAGCCTAACCTTAACCTAAACTTAACTTAAGTATAGGTTACTTAAGCGACTTATATAAAGTAAGAAGCTATATAGCCTAAGTAAAGATTTTCTTTTCCCTTTTAGCTTTAAATAAATAATTGTTTAGCTATATACGATTAAACTAAGTATACGTAAGCCTTTAATATATCTAAAGCTTCTTTTAAATAAGGTTATATAACTTAAGAAAAGACTTACTAACTATAATATAGTATAAGTAAGAAGCCTACTTAGCGTAAAGGGGCTATGCTTAAAGGGGGTAAGAAGGAGGGCTAAAAGAGGCCGATATCGAAACTAAGGTTAAATAAGCAATCTTCTTACTATAAGTAAAAGCTAGAAAAACAAGCTACTAGGTTTTAGCAAGCTAGTAATAGATTTAATAGCTAATAAGCTAGTTTAAGGCTTTAATATAAAAGCTAAAGAAGATAGTAAGGACGTATATATAAGGAGGGGCCGGCTTATTAACTAGTAGCTTAATACTACTTTACGATATAATAGTAAGGGCCGCAACGCCCGCAATAAAGAAAGAAGCGATAAGGAAAAAAGATTAGTAAAAGCTACTCTTAGCGCTAAGAAAGTTTAATAGCTAGCATTGCTACTTTACGCCTTAAGCACGATATATATAAGAAAAGTATAAGATTAACTAAGATTTCTTCTTAATCTAAAAGGAGGTTTTTTACTTAATTTATAACTATTTAAATATAAGGCTATAATAAACTATAGCGACTTATTATAGTACTAGCGCGGATTAAAGTTACGATTAATAAGAATTCCTTAAGTACCTTAATTCGATTTACTTAAATATCGATATTTAATTATAGGCGGCGGTAGCTATCTATATAATTAAATAAAGAGAGAACTAAATGTTTATAGCGTTCCTCGTTAAGTTTAAATAAAGGCTTATTAAAGCGGGAGGGGGGTTATAGCTATATAATATATAAATCGTATTCTTAAAAAGTGCCTTAAGCTTTTACTTTAAGGAGGCACTTATAATAGTTAACCTTTTAATATTAAGCTTCTTAGCGTATATTAATTTAGTAGTTTAAATTATAGTAAAGCTAAAAAGGGTTTAGTAAACTAAGTAGCCGTTTTAAGGCTAAAAGAAAGTAATAAAGGGGGCGACTTAAGACTAAAAAGACTTAAAGGGCGATACTTTAATAAGTAAATTTAACGCTATAACTTAGCCGAAAGGAGGATAAAGCCGGCTTAATATATAAAAGTATTTTACTTTTAGGATAATAAGGTATATCGCCCCCTTTTATAAAAAAAAAGGAAGGAACCTTATAAGTAGCTATAGCTATAGCTAAGGAGGTAATTAAAGTAAATTCTAATTTAAGAAAAAAAGAACCTTAGTATTAAGTTAAGCGCTAAAAAAGAAGAAGAAATAGTAAATAGCTTAAAAGTTAATAAGAAAGCACCTTATGCTAGACTTAATACTACTTATAGTTAAGATTAATAAAAAAAAAGGGCTTAATATACTTATAGATATAAGCTATAACTACTATACTATAGTAAGTAAGGGGGTAGCAATAAAGTTATAAATACCTTTTGCGGATAAGATAATAAGGCTACTATAGCTTTTTTTAAAGGACGTACTAACGCTTTAAATAAAAAGGATTATAGCGTTTAAGATAAAGATTAATAAGCACTTAAAATAAATATTCGCTTATATAGTACTAAAGTTAAGCTATAATATATTCTTAAAGAGACTATAGATAAAGAAAAATAAAGTAGTTTATAATACTAAAAGGGACCGGATTTAGTATAGAAAAGTAAGGATTTAGATTAGCCTTTAAGGATAAAAGGAAGCTATAAAAGTTACGAATCTTTAAGAAGCGAAGCTAATAAGCGCTTTTATCTTTATAGCGGAGTACTAATAAGAAAGAGCTTAAAAGAATAACTAAAGGCAATAATAAGCACTTAACGTAAAGGTAGTTATAATAAAAAATATAAAGAGGGCCTTTTAGCCGAAAATACTTATTAACCTAGCGGACTATATCTTAGCTTAAGCATTATAAGCTTATCTAAACCTTTTTATACTTATAAAAGTACTTAAGTAGCCTTAATTTTAACTAAGTATAAACTATAAGATTTACCTTACTTTAAATAAAGATAGTAAGGAACCGCTATTACTATAAAGACCTTTTTATATTATATTAAAAGAAGAACTCCTTATCCTTTAAAAGACTTTAAATAAACTATAAAAAGTAAACCTTATCCGCTTAAGTAGTTTATTAGCTACGGCGCCGGTATTATTTATAAAGAAGGCTAGTAACTACCTACGCTTTTACTATAACTACTAAGGTTTAAATATAATTATAAAAAGGGATTAATATATATTACTATTAATTATAAAAACGCTAAGGATATTAACGGAAGTATATTAGTTTACAAAACTTAAGATTATTATAGCGTTTTATAAGATTAAAATCGCAGAGGGCTATAAGTTTAAGATAGCCTTTTAGACGAGGTTTAAACTATTTAAGCAATAAGTATGCTTATTTAGCCTTATAAGAACGCCGGCTACCTTTTAATACTATATTAACTAAGTGCTAAAAGACTACCTTTATAAGTTTATTATAGCGTATATAGATAATATTTTAATTTACTTATTAAGGTCGCTTCGCGATTATTAAGATAAAGTAATAAAGGTGCTTAAAAAGTTATAAAAGGTAGGCTTTATACTAAACCTATAAAAATACGACTTTATAATAAAAAAAGTAAAGTACTTAAGTTTTATTATATAAGTTAAAGGTAAGGTTTAATACGACTTAAAGAAGATTTAAGCTATTTAAACGTAGTAAGTGCTAAAGAATATAAAAGGCGTTCGGAGCTTCCTTAAGTTCGCACATTACTATTATACCTTTATCCCGCTTTATACTAAAGTCTTATAGTGCTTAAATAGCCTTTATAAAAAAAACGCGACTTTCTTATAAACTAATAAGCACTAAGCCGCGTTTAAGTTTATTTAAAAGGTATTTTATAATATATTAATATTATAGCTATATAACTTTAAGAGAAAAATATACTTAAAAGTAAATTACTTTAAGTATATAATAAGCAATATACTAATATAAGTAGGACTAAATAGGATATAATACTTAGTAAGTTTCTTTTTAAAATAACTTAATATAGCAGAGTATAATTACTTAATTTATAATAAAAAGTTACTAATAATTATATAATACTTAGACTTTTAAAGGGTAAAGTTATATAATATATTAGTATTTATAGTGCTAATAAACTATAAGAATTAAAAGTACTTTATAATAAAAAGAAAGTTAAATAAAAAGTAAAGTAAATTAATAATAAAGCTTGCTTTATATAGTTTTATATTAAAGTACCGCTTAAAGAGGTTAGCGGTAGTACTTAATACTTTATTATATTACGATTAAGATAAGCTAAAAAAGGCATTTAATAAAAAAGAGATAAGATATATATTCTAGATAATCCCGGATAGCGCGCGATTAATAAGGCATTAAGTCTCTCTTAATAATAAGTATATAAACCTCTTATAACGATTAGTATAAAAAAAGCGTATTATCGCGATAATATAAATAAGGGAGGAGAATATAAAGTTAATCGCTTATATAAGTAAGGCGGATAACTTTATACCTTAAGATAAAGGTAAGGTAAATAAAAGCGGAGTTTAGCTAAAACTTAACCTAAACTTAAGCTAAGGTATACTTAAGGAATAAGTATAACTAGCTTATATATTTAATAAGTAAGAAATATAAAAGCGGAAAATAGCGATATTATAAAAAGATAAGGAGTATTAAGTAGTATTTTAAGTAATATAAAATAGCGATTAATCGCTTACTTTAAAATAGTAATTAAAGGTTTAAGTAAGTAAGTATATAATTAATATAAAAAGGCGCCTTCGCTTTAAAGACCGCCTTTAAGTGCTAAGTAAGGCTTAATACCTTAAGAAAGGGGTAAATAAAGAGCTAAATAAGCTTTAAGTATTAATCGCTTAGCGAATATATAACTTAATAATAGTAAGATACTTAAAGTATAAAGAGACGCTTATAATACTAACTTAAGAGTTTTTCTAGCTAAGTTAGTTATTAATAGTATATTAGCTTATTATAAACTATAAGCTATATAGTAAAGGCTATATTTAAAAGCAACTTTAAAAAGGGCTCTTTTAGCTTTTACCGTTTTTTATATAGCTATTTATATACTTAATAATATACTTTTTAATTAAACTACTTTTAATAAAGACTAAAGGCTTAAAGAACTTATAAGTAATAATAGATAGGCTAATAAAGGCAATAATACTAAAAGCGATACTAATAATAAAAGTAATAGCGTGCGTTAATAAGTTTTTATAATCTTACTTTTACTTTTATAAAATACTAAAGTTTATTATCTTAAATTAAAGGACGAACTAAATAAAGTAGTTTTAGTAAGAGTTTTACCGCTAAACCGGAGTTTAAAGGAAACTAAGTTTAGCTTAATACTTATAAACTAATAAGGTAATAAAGCGCGCGAACTAAAAGGTATAAGCCTACCTTCGTATATACGTTTATTATAAGTAAGACGATTAAAGGATATAGCTATCTTATACTTAAGTAGCACTTAATAACTAAGTAATATTAATAATAAGTATAAGCCCCTTTTTCGCTATATATTAATATAATATTAAACCGATTTAAATTATATAAAAAGAAGGACCGCTTATACTAAACGTAAAGGGCGTATAAGACCTTATATAAAGGATAAAAGAGGTTGCTAACTTTCTTTAAATAGCGATTACCGCGTTATAAATAAGATAAGAAAAGATAGTAAACCGGTTACGCGCGCTAATAAAGAAACTTTAAGTAAGCAATAAAGTATAGTTAAATATAAAGAAGTATATTATAAATAGGCCTTATTAAAAGCTTAACTAGCTATATTAAAAGTATATTATAATAAAATTAGTTAGCTTATATATAGTAAAACTTAATATACTAAAGAGGGTATATAAAAGACTATATATAGAATTCCTCCGCCGCGCGGCGAATAACCCTTTACTTAGCTAAGTAGTTAATAATTATTAGCTACCGCTAGTAATTAAAGAAAACGACGAACTAAAGTACGTTATAAAGAAAGTCTAATAAGCTTAGTAAAGATAAATTAAAAAGGAGAGGTAATACTAAGTCCTTATAAAGTAGTATAAGTATACTAACTTAACTTAATAACTTATTAATAACTTTTAAGATATAATCGCCTTAAAGAAGTTTAAGAGATAATATAGTAACGTAATAAAAAACGATAAGGGTAAGGCGGAGGAATAATAGTAAGCTGATTTAAGGAGTAAGAAAAAGGATAAAGGAGATAGCGGAGAAAAAAAGAAAACAGGAAAAATAAAAAGAAGTTTCGGGCTACGCTTAGCAAATATTAAGATAATTCGGAATAACAAGTATAACGAGGATATACTATAAACGTATACTAAGTATAGATAGCGATAAGATAGATATAAGATATAATAAGATATAATAAGATATAATAAGATGTAAAGTAAATATAAATAAAATATATAAAGAACTACGACTTAATTTAAGCAAACTACTTACTACTAGCTAATATTAATAAATTAGCTTTAAACGCTAAGTCTTTATAACCTTATAGTATATTTATATATATTTTTATATCTATATCTATATATATAAATGCATTTTTATATCGTATTATAGTATTTACTAATTATTAGTTATAGCTAGTATAAATAAGAGTTTAGTAAACTTAGGTTTAGCGGTTATAAAAAAGGGTTTAATATAGTCTAAGCTATATATTTACTTATAGCCTTATACTATAAAGCGAGCTTTATACTTAGTTATATTATTTTTATTATCCTTCTTTATTATATAGATCTATTAGCCTCTTAAAGCCTCCTTATTACTAAGAAGCTTTTATATTTCTTAAGTATTTAAACTTATAAGTTTGTTTAGTTTAATTAGTATAGCTTTATCTTAGTATTTTACTTACGGACTATTTATAGCCTACTTATAAGTAATAGGCTTTATAGAATCTTAATTTTTTTTATAAAAAAAAATATATTCTATATTATTGTTATTAATTATAATATTATATATAAGGTATTCTATAAAATCTTTATAGTATTTAGTAGGCTTTTTAGGTCTTTTTACCTAAATCCTTTTATTCTTTTACTAAGTATTATTATCGCTCGTATTATTATCGCTAGTATTTTTATTTATAGTATTATTATCTATATTACTAGTATCTTTAGTATTTATATTATTAGTATTTATATTACCTATATTTATATTGCTAGTATTTATATTACTAGTACTATTAGTATTATTATTACTACTATTATTATTATTATTATTATTATAACTAGTATTATTATTTTTAGTATTATAGTTATTTAGCAGCTTATTTAAAGAGGGCATATTTTTCAAATTAGTATATTCCTCTTTATTTAAAAAGTTATTCTTTAGTATAGTTATATCTTTACAAATAATTCCTTTTTGTTAAGAAAAGTTATATATTTTATAAGCGGTATCTTTATAGCTTATTATTACCTCTTTATAAGCTCTAGGCTTTAGTTTATTATAAAGGGTTTTATTCTTATAAAATATAGTGCTTCCGAATACATTTATTTTATCTAAGTCTTTTAGACTTAAAGCTATATTATCCTTCTTTTCTATAAGGGATATAAAGCTTATAGCAAAATACGGGGACCTATTATATATATATATAGCTGCTAAAACAGCCTTACCCTATAAGTACTTTAATAAGTTTAAGGTAAAAAACATAGCCCGGACTTTATTAAGTATAGTTCTATTTATTCTTTCTATTTTGCCGTTAAAATAAGGGGTATATATAGGACTTATATTATATATAAGGCCGGTTTTTTTAAGCAGTATGGTTTTATATTTTATATAAGTTGCTTTATATTATTAAAGAAAACCTCTTTTATAGTAGTCTTATTTATATTATTTTTTAATTCCTGCTTATATTTTGAGAATTTAAGCAGATATTTTACCTTACTATTTAGAAAGTATATTCTTAGATATTAAGTTATAAAATCTTAAAATAATATAAAGTATTTGTATTTATTATAAGTATAGGTTTTTATAAGGCCCTAAATATTAGTATATATTTTATCTAAAAAGAGATATTTCTTTTTTAAAAGAGTCTTTTTCTTTTTATCTATTTATTTAGCTCTTATATAAGCTTTGCATTGTTTTATCTTTATTATATTAGCTTTATTTATATTTATATTAAAATACCTTTCCCTTAAGTATTTATATAGTCATTTATAATTTTATATATCCTAGTCTTTTATACTAAAAAAGTATATTTATAGTCTTCTTTTTATCTATAGACGTTTTATCTTTATTTATAAAGGTATTATTAATAAGTATATTGTTTATAGGTATATTATCTATAAGTATATTATCTATAAGTATATTGTTTATAGATATAATATTGTTTATAGAAATATTGTTTATAAGTATATTATTTATAGAGCTTTTTATATTATACATTTTATTTTTAATTTAAAAGCAAGTCTTTATAACTATAAGAATATATTATAAGCTGTTATTAACAAAGCCTTATATAAGTATATTTGCCTCTTTATATAAGAGAGTTATATTATTTTTACTTATTAAAGCAAGGGTATTATAAAGAGATAATTAGCTTATTATATTAACACTAATTTAAGGTATATAAAGGCAGTTCTTTAATATATAGCGTATATTGCTATTAGGAAATTTAAAATATAAATTCCCTACGCCTTTAACTATAATAAAAATTTTTTTTCCTTAAGTAATAGTTATATATATATCTTTATAACAAGAAAAGAGTGATTTATTATATACTATTTGCCTAAAAGCCCTTATATTAAAGATTAAGTTATATATATTCCCTTTTTTTTATTTTTATAACATTTTTATCTACCTTAAAAATAACCTATAAAATAAAGGAAAGAAGAGGCTTTAAAGATCTTATCGCATTTCTTATATTAGCTTTCTTTTTCTCTTTTAAAGAGGTATATAAAAGAGGTATATATAAAAAGGGTATATTAAATATAAAGGGGATAAAGGGTATAGAGGGTATAGAAAGTATAAAGGGTATAAAGGGTATAAAGAGTATAAAGGGTATAAAGAGTATAGAGGGTATAAAGGGTATAGAGGGTATTAAGGGTTAAAGAAGAGGGTTATTTACCTAAGCTAAGAAGTTAGAAATATCAAGTATTTCTTTAAAAGGAGAGGACTCTTTAAAGGAGGAAACTCGTCTCTTTTCTCGGCCTTTAACTACTAATTTTCTAGTAACTAAAACTCTCTCTTAAGAAGACTCTCTTAAAGAGGGTATAAGCGTAGAACGCTTACTATTCTTATTTAAATAGCCTTAAGAAGGTTTAATCGGAAGGGGCCTTTTATAAAAGGAAAAAGAAAAAGAAGCTTTTAGTTTAAAACTTACTACCTTTACCTTATCTTTATTTTCCTTAAGCTAAAAATAGTCTTTTATAACATAGCTCTTTTTCTTATAATTTTTATAAAAGATAGGTTTTTTACTATATAAAAAGAATAGCTAATTAAAAAAGGGACCTTTTAAAGCTTTAATCTTTTTAAACTTATTAATTAAAGAGGAAGAAAGTAATTTTAAAGTATAGGCTTAAGCGTTATCTTAAAGAGCTTAAAAAATATTAGTTATAAAGCTAAAATAGGAGCTATTTAAGCATTTTAAAATCTAAGTAATAATTACTACCTTAAGGAATTTAATTTTTCGTATATTTAGCTTATTAAAAAGCTTATTTATCCTATTAAGATATACCTCGATTAAAGTAAAAGTTTTAAGGGTTATAGTAAATAACTTTTTATAAGAAGAAAAGTTAAGGTAAAATTTACTAAGTTATAAAGAGTTTTTAAAGCTTCTTAAGCTAACTTTATAATTATATAGTGTTTTATCTAAGAGAGAGGACTATCCTTAACTATAAGACGTATAAGGGTAAGAATTTCCGCGGATTTAGTATATAAATCTTAAGAGACGGCTTTGGCGGCTTTCTCTTAGATAAAAACGGATTCCCTTCGGAGTAATTAAGAGGAATAATTTAAAGAACCTTTTAACTTACTAAATTAGTAGTCGTTCTTAGTAGCTATATTTTTAATAGATCTTTTTAAGAGGTATTTTAGTATAAAAGTCGATTAAAAAAAGAGGAGTAAGAAATATTAATTAAAGAGATATCGGTTAAAGAATATAATAAAAAGGGTCTAAAATATATAGGGAAAATAATAGTTAAAATTGCGTTCCTTATTACGTAGTGGAAAATTCTTATAGGGTTTATTTGCTAGTTTTGTAGATCTTAATAGCCGATTGAAAATCAAGGAGTATAAAGAAGAGATTAAAGAAAAAAGTTAATAACTTTATATAAAGTAAGCGAAAAAGGAAAAAAGCTATTAAAAAGCGCGTCTTTTATTATATAGGGAAAGGTTTTTAATAGGTTTTTAATGTTCGATATCGTCTTAAATATATAGTTATAAAAACATAAGGTATAAAAAGGAGGAGGAGAGAGGGAAAACTAAGAGATTAAGTCCGATAAGATATCGGGAGAATTCCGGAAAAAATACGCCTAGTAGGCGCAACTACGTAGAAAGGAAGAAAGAGTTTTGCTAGAGTTTTCTAATTACGTAATAGTCGGAAAAACGTTAGTAAGAATCGGGGGTAAGTTTAGCTTAAAGGGAAGCTAGGCTTATAACTAATTAAGGAGTAAATAAGTATAGAAGAGAGTAAGTATATAGCTACGAGTAAGGGGATTATAGAGATATAAAGAGTATGCGAAAAGGTAAAAAAATAGGTAAGATAGATATATATAAGGTGAATAATTTATTTAAGGTAAAGAGGGACTAAGGCCTCTTTATATAAACAATTCCTAAGCTATAAGTAACTTAAGTAATTAAGTAAAGAGCCCCTTATTTAAAGTAGTTATATATTGTAGGCTAATAGCTATTATTAAGTTAATATTATATTTATAAGCTTAAGGATTAATTCCGTAAGAAATATAAAGGAGTATAGCGACTTAGCACAGATTATATATATAGTTTCTATATATACCTCTTCTTAATCTACTTACACCTTACTTATATATACCTTAAATAATATAAGAAAATATATATAGTATGTAGAATTGTATAGCAGATTTAATACATATTTAAAAATATTTATATCACGTGTTATCTATGCTGTATTTAGCCTATAAGCTGCGGGAGAGTATATTTTACTCCTTAATAAAAGTCCCGAAAACGCCTTAATTAGCGCGGTTATAGTAAATAAAGCTAAATAGCAATACTAAATTAAGAAACTACTAAGTATTCTTTAAAGCGGATTTCCGGTTAAGGCTTATAAACTAAACTTTATTAATAGTATATAGTAAAAATATCCGCTAAGCGTATTATCTTAAAAAAAGAGTAGCTTTATTATAAGCTTAATCCGGAGGGTATTTAGCGGATAAGGAGCCGGAGGGTTTTAAGGCTAGCTTATCTTTATTTCTTTTACTTAAAAAATAATCGATTTATTTAAGTAATACTAAATTTAGTTTACTTAATTATATAGGTTTTATTATTTTATAGTTTATTCTTTATAAGTATTTTAAAAGTAAATTACCTCTTAAAAGGTAGTAATCTTAGCTTAGCTAAGTAAAACTTATTTTATATCTTATCTAGCTTTATAAGCTATTATAGTATAATACTTAAAAAAAGGGTAAAGGAGATTATTAAACTAATATACTTAATAAGCCGCGGCCTTTTCCGCTTTTATAACTTACTTATCTTTAAGTTTTATTATAAGTATATTAAAGAAAAAGTGCTTATTATTAAGGTTAGACTTAAAGACTAATAAAAGCTTCTTATTAAAAAAATACTATTTAGTATTTAACTTCTTATAAAATAAGTACTTAATTATATAATATAATCGCTTTTAGCTTAGCGAATATTTAAAGGATTTTTATTTAAATAAGTAAGAATTGCTACTTTTTACTATACTTTATAGCGTAAAGATAAGGGGATAAAGCGCGGATTAATTACTACTAGTAAAGGCTAGTATTATAAACTAATTACCGCTAATTAAGGCTAGTATTATAAACTAATTACTACTAGTTAAGCTAGTATAATAAACTAATTACTATATATAAATATATATAAAGGTTGAAAAATAAGAAAAAGCTTATCTTTTTCTTTAAAGTATAGCTAGCTACTTTATACTTAATTTCTTAAGCTAATTTTAAAGATCTTTAACTATATTATCTTACTATTAATTATTAGTATATAGATAAACTATAAGTATCCTTATAAAATTACTTAATAAACAAAATATAAGCTTAGTTAAAAATACTATAAACTATAGTTAAGGAAATCCTTTAAATATCTTTAAATATCCTTTAAAAATCGCGATAAAGTCTATCTTATATCTTTTAAGGTGCTTTTATAATTAAAAATAAGCTAAACTATAATTAAAATATTCCGCGGAAATCTTTAAATATCCCTTAAAGATACTAATAAAATTTATTTAATAGTTTTTTAGTATTTTTTATAGTTAAAAACGTTATAAACTATAATTAGATAAGCTCTTAAGCTTTTATAGTTATATTTTAAAAACCTTAATAAGGTCTAATTAATAATATTTATTATATCTCTTTAAGCGAGCCTTTATAGCGCGTGCTTTAAGCGTTCTTATTATAGGGTTTTATAAGGCTCTTTAAGGGTAAATTAAGGAGTTTAAGTATAGCCGTTTAGATTTTATAATACTAATAGTTAAAGACGGCTAGTATTAGCTATAAGTAGTATAAGCTAAATACGCTTGTATTTAGCTTAAGCTAGCTTTAGCTAATAATAAGATTAATATAAAATAAATCGACTAATACTTTATATAAAGCTAAAGTAAAAAGCCTTCTTTTAAAAAAAAGATAAAATCTTATAAAAGGTTTTAAGATAAAGATATTTAGTTTTATAAGCTAGTTATAAGTAATAAAGCGTATATTACTTATAACTAGTAATAAAGATAGTATAAGCTATTTTTATTAACCTAAAAAGTGGTTTAATAACCTTATAAGTTATATAAGGTATAAGTTATAAATTAGTATATAAAAGTATATAAAAGTATATAAAAGTATATAAAAGAAAAGCCTTTTAGAAGCTTTAAAAAGGTATAAAAGGAGGTCTTTTCTCTTCTTTCTCTTAACTCCTTTTTTTTTAGCTAGTTTTAACTTACTAAGTCTTTTTCTTCTTTTCTTACTAGTAAATTTAAATTAAATAAATAATATAAAGCTACTTATTATATAAAAAACAATAAATGTTTTATAATATAAGCCTTAAAGTTATAGTTGCCGCTTATATTATAATAAGCCTTATAGTTATAGCAGCTACTTATATTATAAGAAGCTTAATAATAATAACTGCTATTAGTATAATATAAATTTCTTTTTTATTATAGCTATAATAGCTTATTACTACTTAAAAGAATATATAGTAAATTAAAGGATAAAAAACTTAAAATATATATAAATTTCGTAAAAAAATAAATTAGCTTTCTTTTAGCTATTAAATAAGCTTTTTAATAACTTTTTAAAAGCTTTTATAGCTATAGCTTTAAGCTTATAGCTTAAATAGCTTAAATCCGCATTTTCCGCTATTAAAAGCTAAGCTATAACTTACTTAGCTATAAATTAATTAAAAGCCGCTATTACTTATAGTAATAGCTTTAATTATAAAGCGGGCGCTACTAGCGCCTTTTGCTTAAGCGTCCTTTACCGCTTAAGCGTACTTTTATAGACCTATTAAATCTATAACCTTAGGGATATATATACTAAACTTAAGTGGCCGGGTTCCCCTACGCCTAGCAGCGTGCCTATTAGCTAGAGGGTGGGTGAATGTTTCGCGCCGGGGGGTGAATGTTTGCGGGCTCGCATCCGTGGAGCAATCCGATGGCGGTCCATGTATTCGATGGCTGTCCGGCCGGGGGGCGCCTTGCATTGCGTGCGCCAGCGCTTGACCGGTTGTAAGTGCGTTGTACTCTGTAGATCATGGCTCTCTCGTTGTGCCACCGAAGAGGTGACGCCCCCTGATGACTTGTCAGACGCTGGACACGTAATATATTGCATCTCTGAGCGTACGCAAGCTCACTGTTGTCATGACTGCCTTAAAGGGGTTCGGAGCTGAGACGTGGGAAGCTGAGAGCACAATCTCGATTGACAAACAATAAACATTTCCATTTCCATCTGGGAGTCAAACAACGTCGAGGCCAATCAGCGCCAGAGACGATGGCCTCATGGTGCAATGTGTGAGGCGTCACGTGGCTCTTATCACGTGCCCACAGACAGTCAGCACAGTGTGCAAAGTAATCCGGATGCACTCTTACCTCATCGCGAATTCACATGACTAGCTTGCTTCAATCAGTGCATCCATCGTCTCATCTCCCTCGACACGCCCTTTCGCCTTGCCCTCGGCTTGCCCTCGACCATCACCGCCTCAAATCAGTTGAGTCCTATCACGAATCAAACGAGGTCTGGCTGCCGCTATCAAGCCCCTCGTCTAAAGTTCTAGACCTCGCGTCGCGTCTCCCCCAGCGCGACGGCGGGCCATCGACGCCGCATCTCGCCAGTCGGCATATCGACCTCGTCTTCCGCTTTCCATGTCTGCCCCCAACAGCTCCGACTACGAGCTTCTAACTGAGCATTTCAGCTACCCTCCCGTCGTACGCCTTCTCCCTTCTTCCTCACCCCTTCCCAGCCACCGCATGCTCACTCTTGTCCTCCACCAAGTCTCTCCTCGACGACATCATCAACACTGTCAACGTCCTCGCCGACCGCGCCCTCGACTCAGTCGAGCGCTTGCTTCTCTCCATCCCCCCCAGCAAGCTCGGCTTCTCCCAAAAGTGCCACCATGGCGACGCCGACGACGACGACGCGGCCGCCGCCGCCAAGCACGAAATCGAAAATGGCACCCACCAGCTCGAGACGCTGCTCAACGCCTCCATCGACAAGAACTTTGATCTCTTTGAGCTCTACACCATGCGCAACATCATTACCGTCCGCCCCCAGGATCGCCCCTACATGCGCCTGGCCCACTATGACGGGCTGGACCTACCCCTGACCTCGTCGCACGACCCCCAACACCAGTCCGATCGGCCTACGGTCGAGTCGGTGACGGCCCTGCGCCGTCGCCTTCAGGCCAGTCAAAAGCTGCACGTCGCTCTCGAGGCTGAAAGGGTGCGCAACGACGCGCTGCTGCGCAAGCTGAAGTCACTCCTGGGCCTGCCCGACCAAGCGCAAGGTGAAGGGGACGTCAAGGAGGAAAAGGAGGTACGAGACGAGCCTCAGCCCAGCCCCTTTGGCTTCCTCCGCGACAAGGGAAACCTCACCGACGGCGGAAGCGAGCAGCCCATTACCACGACGACCGAGTTCACACTCTCCCAGCTCCAGGCCCTGCGCTCCCTCTCCGGCTCCCTACGCACGCTGCTTCCCGACCTCAGCACTGCAGAGTCGACCACCGGCCAAGAGAGCGGCGACGACGACGAAGACGACGAAACGGCGGCGGCCAAGAAGCAGCGGCGGCCGTCGTCGGCCTCGCGCAACAAGTCGTGGCGCCGCGAGCGCGCCGAGTTCATCGAGGCGTCGTCGCGCAAGTACCTCGAGCGCGTGGGCGGGCTCGAGCTTGGCCCGCGCGGCGACGTGCGCGACGGCGAGTGGCAGGGCGAGGGCCGGCGACTGACGCGCGACGAGGTCGAGGGCCTGGAGCAGGCGGCGGCCGTGCTGGGCGGCGGCGAACGCGCCGACGAGGCCATGGACGAGGCCATGGACGAGGCCATGGACGAGGACGCGGCGGGAACCCGGGCAGAGGAGTCGTGACACTTGCCTTTTGCCCTTGCTTCGTGTGGAGCAGAGTTGTCGAACGAGTCCAGGAGGATATACCCAGAATCAGGGGTTTTGCTTAGGAGGAGGCGCCCGGTGTAACTCGAAGGGTTTTGGATGGGCTGTACGGCGTGGCACAATGAATCCAGGATTCTCTTATGCCTTTGACGGAACCCCATGCCCCCTTCTCTTGTCCTATTCCCGTCTATAAGTCTAAATGTGATGATTTCCGATGCAAGAGAATGCCCCTTGGATGCACAGGACTCGCCTCATGACGACTCGCGCAGCTGCTCCTGCAGCTCAAGGGGCATCTGTTCCCAGTCAAGCAAGCCCTCGCCGCCAACCAGGTGCCAAAAGTGATGGCGCCAGTAGCGATCGCCGTCGAGCCCGCCGCGGCCGCGCTCGGCCGCCTTGTGTGCCAACGTCGCGCCAACCACGTCGCGCGCGTCCGTGCGGCGCTCCGCGGCGAGCAGGGCACGCACCAGGTCCGTCAGGCACGGCAGCGACGTGACGGGCCGCCCCGCGCGGGTCAGGTCGGCAAAGACGGCCATGGCGGCGTCCGTGTCGCCCACGACGGCGTGAGCGCTGGCCACGCGCTCCCACAGCGTCTGGTCGCCCTGGCTGATGCCCGTCAGTCCGTGCTCGCGCAGGATGGCCTGCACGGCGCCGGGCGAGGGCGGGTCGCGCGCAAGAGCCCGCTCGAGCAGGATGGTCACCATGTGCGGCGTAGCGGCCAGGCCGGCGTCGCGCATGTACCGCTGGACCGCCGCGATGGCTTCATCGGCGCCGCCGTTGGGGAGCGAGGCCACTGCGTAGAGCATCTTGCCGTACGTCTCGGCGTTGGCGCGCAGGCCGGCGGCCTCAATCTCGGCCAGGACCTGCTGCACAGCCTGCACCTGCTCGGCCGCCGACGCGTTGTGCATGGCGCCGAGCACCTCCTCGAGGATTATGGTAAAGGTGGCCGCGTCGGGCTCGACGCCGCGACTGTTCATGGTGCGGAGAAGAACCTGGACATCGTCGGCCGCGTCGCTGCGGAAGCTGTGGTGGATGAGGATGTTGTATGTACGAACGTTGGGCTCGAGCCCGTGGCGGCTGGCCCATGTGAGGACTTCGCTGGCGGCCTTGACATCGAGGCGGATGAGGCCCTTGACGACGGCGTTGACGACTTCAATGCCGGGCTGGGCGGCGGCGGCGGCGGCGCCCTGGCCCTTTTGTTCGACAGCCTGCTTCCACAGCGCCATCATTTCGGCCAACGCTCGCAGGCCCGCCTGGGGCCTGCCGCCCTCGATGAGGCCCGAGATGCGCTCGGTCCAGACGACGGTGTCGAGCTTCATGCCCGACTCGACAAGCTTGTCCCAGAGCGCAGTGATCTTGTCTGTCTCCTTGCAAACTTTCCAGCCGTGCATCATGGCCGTGTACGACTTGAGCGTCGGCTGCACCTGAATCTCGTCCATCAGGTGGAGCGTCTCCTGCAGCCGGGCCGGCCGGCGCACGGCGCACCATACGAAGATGCAAAAGTCGAGAAAGTCGGGCTCCTCGCGCATCTGCCGTGCTAGATGGGGCTTTTGGGCCATGCGGGCTCTGAGGTTCTGCCAGATGGAGATGATGGCACCCGTGTTGCGGGAGCGGTAGGCAGCGCGGATCTGCCTGTGAAAGGCGGCGAGGCCCGACGAGACTGGGCCGCCGGGACGCTTTGTGGTTTCCGGGCCGCCGTGCCGCCAGGGCGCATCCACGTCTTGCAGCATGGCCGAGGCCTGCGTCCATCGTGCGAGCACGTAGGCCTGCAGGTCTGGCAACTTTGATGGTGGAAAGCGCATCTTGCCCACAAACACATCCTTGACGTATGCCTCATCCGGCATTGCCTGCTTCAGAGCGGTCGCGACGAGCCTCAGCAGGGGGGCGGCCTCGGCTACCCTGTCGACCTTGGTGAGCTGAGGGTCCGACAGGACGGCTACGGTAGCCAGGAGCCCCGGCACCAGCGCGCAGGCCTCCTCGGAGCGGAACTGAATGAGGATGCTGGCGAGGGCCTTGGTTGCGGGCGCGACCTTGCTGGAGCCCTGGCGCTCGGCGTCGACGACGGTGAAGATCTCGTCGGCCGAGGGCAAGACGAAGCGCAGGGGGGGCTTGTAGCCCTGACTGAGGCGCCTGAGCTGGGAGATGTGCTTCCACAAGTCGAGGAGCTCCCCGAGAATGGCACTGGCGCTGGGGTCAGACGACGAGAGCTCCTCTGTGACGAGGCGGTGGCAGAGGCTGAGCACGAGCTGGTTGCGAAGACCGAGCTCCAGCTTGCCGACGCGGGCGCACATCCTGGACAGCCGCACGCTGATGCCCCCAAGGCCCTCTTGCGCCGCCGCGTCGCAGACGCCACTAAGAAAGTCCATGGTGTAGATCCACAGATATTTGGGCAATTGACCACGCATCTCGTCGAGGTGCGGCCATATGTCTGCCTGGAAGCGCTGGAGCTTGTCTTGGGCCCCAGCACTGCTCTTCTCCAGCTCCTTCATCTTGGTGGCGAGGTCCCATCCGGACACGGTCAAGCGACGAGGGGCGGATGAAGCGTCGGCGGACTTGCGGACGACGTCCTTGAAGATGGCGACGGCAGACTCGTCGAGGGCACTGGGAGGCCTTTGGAAGCCCGCCGACCTGGAGCCGAGGGGTCGGCGACGGGCGCGGACAGGCTCAGCGGGAGGGAACTCGGACGACGACGCCTCTGACGGCAGGTGAGGCGGGTAGGAGACAAAGGAAGCGGCCTGAGAGCGCGCCGGGGCGGCCCCCCGCTGCACCTTCAAGGCGCACCGGCCGCACACGCTCCTCGACGCGTACATGGCGCCGTCGGGGAGGGGGTCGGGGCCTGGAAGTGAGGAGAGCGAGGGAATTCGGTGTCGAATGGAATCGGCCGGGAGGCGCTGGGGAGCTCTGTGGTTGTGAGGCGAGCTTGTGCGTCGGCCATTGTCGGGTTGGAAGAGGTTGGAGTTGAGGCTCGTCGGGATCGGGCCGAGGAAAAATTGCTGACCGAGCTACCTGTGCTGGTTGGGGTCCATGTACCGGCCCTTGGAACAGCTGCAAAAATCAATATGAAGAAGGCGTACAAGACAGAGATGGCGTCTTGAGCCTCCTATGCAGTTGCAGTGTACATTTCAATGGCATTTCTCAAGCGTTTCCTTAGGCAAAAGGGCTCTTCTCTGTATAAGCCGCGGCAGCCGCGGCGGTGGCCACATCACCACCACCACCACACAACGAGTTGTCGCCAGAAAAAGCAAGCATCCCATCAACACATACATTACTCTGTACAGAGGTACAGAGTACAGTAGATAAGTCTACTCGTACTCGTACCTCGTCTTCATCTGCATACACCACGCGTCGTCACCACTCAACGCCACCACCGCCGCCTCACAGCGTCGCCGAGAAGCTGCCATCGACAGCCTCAATCTTCTCCACGCTCCGCCGGTAGCCCTCCTCCTTCTCCAGCCTCTCGACGTACTCGGCCACGTGCGGGTGCGCCTTTGCCCACGAGCCGCCCTCCCAGCGGCCCATGGAGTCCCAGCGGTCCTTTGCCGCGATGAGCGGGAAGCTCATGAGGATGTCGGCCGCCGTCAGCGAGTCGCCGCACAGGTAGTGCCCGCCCGACGTGGCCAGCTGGCCCTCGAGCATGCGCAGGTGCTTTTGCGCGTTGGGGAAGATGAAGTTGGACACGATGGCGTTGGCCACCGCCGACGTGATGGGCCGCACCAGGAACGGCACCTGGCTCGACTTGAGGCCTGTTTTTTTTGTTCCGCCCACGTCAGCCATCATTTCCTCACCGACTCGCCAAGACGGACGAGAATGGAAAGCCGGGGCAGCGGGAAACGTACGCGAAATGACCAGGGCCATGACCAGAATCGGCATCAGACTCCCCTCGGCGTAATGCAGGTAATACTGATACCTCATCCACGCCTCCGTCTCGCCGCCCACCTCACCCTCCCGGCCCTCCCTCCAGCGCGTTGGCATCAGCCGCTTGCCCCCGGGCAGGTGCTCGCACAGGTACTGAGTCATGAGCCCGCTCTCGGCCAGCACCAAGGGCTCGCTGCCGGGGGGCGTGACGCTGACGACGGGCGACTTGCCCAGCGGGTGCACCTTTTCCAGCTCGGGCGGCGCCAGCATCGTCTGTTTGTCGCGGTGGAATATTTGGAGCTCGTAGGGCGCACCAAGCTCCTCGAGGAGCCAGAGGATGCGCTGCGAGCGCGATTGTTCGAGCCTATTTGTCAAGACGCTCGTCAGTCGAGCCCGGCTGTCACGGGGGAACACGAGGGAGCTTGCGAACCAGTAGAGCTTGATCTTGGGCAGCGGCTTGTCGCTGGCGGCATCCGAGGGATTCGTGGCAGCCATGGCAAGCAAAGCAGAGCCTGTCTCTCCCTTTCCTTTGATGTGTCAAGACACCTTGATCTTGCCTGATGTCGCCGGAAGCAAGTTGGAGGCGAGGCTATTCAAATAGCGTGTATGAATCAAGGTAGGTATGTGGGTATGTAGGTAGGTAGGCAAGTTGCATGGAAAAAGACAAGCTCGGGAACCAGAGGCCAAGGCTTAGCGAGCGAGCCAGCCAGCGAGCCAAGCACCCATCCGTCCTCTCGATATATATCGAAAAGCTAAGCCCTTTCTATGACGTGCAACCCTACCGTGAGCCCACCCCCCACTTGTCCCGCGAGCTGTTCTACCTACGAGTAAGAGAGACGGAACGGTGCAAAGTAGGGGCAGGACTAGCATCCCCTGCACGTCGGTCGGCGCACGGAACCGGAACCAGTCGCTACAGCCGAGGCCAGCCCGCGCCAAGCGGAGCCGAGAGACAGTCCGTCATGCCGAGGCCGCACCCGTTGCCCTTGTTTACATATACATGCACACAATTCGCCTCTCAGCTACCTCAAATCCATTCGTTCCTGATCCCGTGCCGTTGCCTTGGCTTGCCTCGTTCGACATACATACAGTATTACCGCGACAGCGAGACCGCCACAGTCAGTCACGTCATCGTCGTCGTCGTCGTCAATGGACAAGAGAGAATACAATCCATTTGCACACCACGTCCGAGGGCAGCAACGCAGTCTACACAGACGACGTCATCGAATTGCCCGGTACCCAGAGTCGTCACCACCCAGCCGCCCTGCCCTGCCCGGAGCCGGTCAACGCCGCCCCCGCCTTGCCATGATTTGTCTTTCTATGCAACCTGAACACCAGTCACCTTCTATGCACCAACATCCCTCTCGACGGAATTGCCCCTCACCTCTTCTTCTACCCCGACCAAGCTTCGACATCAACGTCGACGTGCCGCCTAGAGTGAATCAACCGCCCCTCAGCGACGCCGGACCTTGGCCACCCCTCGGCCCGCCGGCTCGCTCATCGCCTCCCTTTTCTTGGTCTGCTTCTTTGCCCGGGGAGGCGGCGTGTGCTCAACGTGCAAGTGCCCCACCTCCTCAATCGCCATTGTGTTCTGCCACTGCAGGCAGCGGTAGCTGGGCGGGTCCGGCGACTTATCTCGGATCCGCGAGCTCGTGCGCTTCGACGCCGCGTCGTCCTTCTTGTCTTTGGCGTCGACAGCTGCAGCCCCTGGCGCTGGGGGCGCCGTCAAATACCTCTTGCGGTTCTCCATGTGCGCCGCAATCTTGTCCTTGTAGTTGAGGAGCTCCTTGCGAAGCTTCAGCTCGTTGAACCCCCGCGGGTCCAGCCACCGAATAAGCCGATCCACGTCCTCGGGCTCGCAAATGTAGCCCCATTGCCGCGCGTTGAAGACGCTCATGCCGCCCTCCTCCATGGCCTTGCGCTCCGGAATCGTCATGTTGAACTTTGCTTTGTACTCGTCCTGCAGCTCGCCCGGCACGTCGATATAGCCCTCGCGCTCCAGCTCATCGGGGCCCTGCACCCAAATGCACCCGTTTGCGTACTCGGCAGCGGCCGTCGAGCTGTTGGGGAGACCGGCATAGGGCATGCCGTTCCGCTCAAACCAGTAGTATCGGTTCCAGAATCGGTCCTTGCCCAGCACCCTCGTTCTCGGGCAATCCGCCTCGCGCAGGTCGTTTTCGATGACGGCAATCTCGGTTTCGCACTCTTTGATGACGTCCTCTTTCTTCTGAATCTCCTTGAGGATCTTGTTGTACTGTTTCAACTGCTGCGGCGGCATTTTGGTCGATCCTTTCTGTTCCTTTGCCCTTTCTCTCTCCTTTTCCTTCTCTCGGAGCTTTCGCTCGCGCTCTTCATCGCGCTTTCGTTGCTTGTCCGATTGCCCGCGACCACGGCGCTTCTTTTGCGACTTGATGTTGTCGTCGTCGCTGCCTTCGACGTCGGCCTCCTTCTCGATTTGCGATTCCTCCACCTCCATCATCTTGACATCTTCCTTTTTGACAGAATGGTTCGACTCCTCAGCGGGCGAGCTGTCGGGCATAACCGCTCGGCGCTCCTCGTTGAGCTGCCGGAGATCTTCCATCCTAAAGCGCTCATTAGTCGTCGAAAAATGTCAGGGTCAACATCGGCAGAAAGCCGAGCGATGCGCGCGGAGAAGCGAAAAGGGGACCAAAGGATCGGGAAACTTACGCCTGTTTCCGCTGCCTTTGCCACTCGATCCTATCTTTGCGATACTTGGTCATCGTCTCGCTGCAGTCCTCCATGTAGCCCCGGACGGCCTTGGTCTCCATCGTGAGCATGCAGAGAATCTGCAGCGCTTGTACGCGGTAGTTAATGCTGACCCTCGCATACGTCTGCTGGACCGCGTCCTGCGTTGGGGTCGTGTTAGGGGGGACCAGCTGCAGTAAGAGTTCCTCGCAAGCCTTCTCCTTCCGCTCATTCTTGGACAGCTGGTGAAGCAGACCGACGATGATTCTCTGCCAGCCACCCTTGGCAAAGTCACGCTGGCGCAGATGCTCGATCCAGTCATACTCCTTGAGAAGCTCTTCGGCGCGGTGCTTCGACTCGAGCTCCGCCCTCAAACTCTCTTCCTCCGCCGCAGCGGCCTCGGCTGCCAGTCGCTCTGCCTCGAGCTTGGCGAGGCTACTGCGGGTGGCGCGGCCCGTTGGCTTCGGCTCCGGTTCAGGCGTCGGTTCCGCGCTCTCGGCCTCGCCTTCCCCCCCCTCTCCGTCGCTGTCCTCTTCCTCCAGTTCGGGCAAAGTGATTCGCACTTTGCCGCCCTCGCGCTCCGAGTCGACCAAGACCTTGAGCACAGCGCAATGAACTTCCTCGAAGAGCTGGACGTGGACGCGGTCGGAAGATACCGACATGGCCTCGACAAAGTCGTCAAAGGTAAATGAGTCGAGCCGAAAGATTTCGCAGTAGACGTTGAGCGTGTCCCACGTCTCCAGCAACGCGCCCACGGATGCCATATCGATTTGGTCGTACATGGGCCCGCATCCCTCCACGTCGACGGGAGGGTCTCTGCACATGAACCTGAGTGGGGGACGCACGCTGCCCTCTCTGGGCTCGAGTTGGAGGTCTTCGATCGGGTACTTGGGGGGAGGTGGCGGCGGCGGCGGCGGCGTCGCCTCTCTGATGGTGCCTCCGTGGTGATGGGGGTTGCCAGAAGAATAGCCGGCGCCGTTGGCGCCGTTGACTGACATGTTGAGGGGCCACTTGAGGCCCTTTGAGCCGTGCTGGCTCTGCTTGCCCTTGTGACTCTTGGGCGCAGGCTTCAGCTCCGGCAGCCGAACAGGCCCCGAGTGCAGGGCAGAGCCATGGCCGTTGACCTCGTAGGGGGACGCGCGCTTCTGCGCTTGCAGCTGGCGGCGCTCTTGGACCTTGGTGTCGTAGCGGAGGTGGGGAGGGACTCGGGTGTCGATGTGGTACTGGCCAGCGTAATCGTGCTTGACCAGCCAAGGAGCGCCAGTCCAGGCTTCTCGTATGACCGTCTTCTTGATGAAGGACCTGAGCATGGACTTGGTAAAGACGCCGCGATCGCGGCAAATGTGCTCGTCGGTAACCATGGTCTCCCCAACCGAGTCCTTGACGTTGACGAGATAGCGCGTGGTGGGCTGCGTGTGGGAGCCGTCGGACAGCATTCGAGGGCCAAATGTCGTCTTGTCTCTAACAAGGCCATGCACCCTCTCGCCGCCATCCATGGTGACAGTCACCTCCTCGCCAGGATAAAAGTCATGCTTGAACTCCTCGTAGATCATGTCGACGAGATTGTCGAGGCGCGAAATTGTCTGAAACTGTACCTTTCGGAGGATGGGCCCTTTCAGAGCTTCCGGAAAGGTGGCCTCGACCTCACGACCCCCGGTGAGCTGCACGTTGAAGCGGGTGAGCTGCTGGTTCGTTACGCCAGTGGAGAGGGTAGAGGGTTAAGGGACCGGGTTTGTAGGGGTTGGGAAGGGGGTGCCAACCTCGCTTTTGAAGGCCTCGAAGAAGGTTAAGCCCGAGTGACCGGTGATCTGGTCATTGAACCGGCGCTGTGAGGGGCTGGTGAGCCTCGGGTGGTGCGAAGACGACGGATGTGGATGATTTACCTGCTTGTAGAATTCCATGCTGAATGGGCGAGAAAGCCGCACGATTAGCCATGGTTGCCGCACAAGCAGGAGGCGCCCCCGGCGAAAAGGGGAATGAGCAGACTCACCGGCTTAGATAGTCCTCGTAGGTGGTAAAAATCTCCCCTGTCTGGGGAATATGCCACACCTAGGGGAAGAAACCAAGCGTCAGTAGGTTTGCCCGCGACCAAGGGTAGGAGACTGAGAAAGAGAGGGGAGACGGTACCTCGGCAGCTTCATCCTCTACGTCTGGCGGGGGCAGAAACTTGACGGGCTTGCGTTTGAAGAGAACCTGGCAAGGCGGTGTGAGCAAGGGCGCGCGGGCGGTCCGGGTGGGCACGTAGGGCGCGTGTACCATGATGCCTAGGAGGACGAGGCTCGGCCTCGAAGAGCAATTGCGAAAACAGCAGCCAAGGCCGAGGGGCTAGAATAGGCCATCCACTAGCAAGGTCGAGGGCCGTCGAGACGAGGCTGAGGCAGCATCTGCAGAGCGCGGACTGGGGTGGGCGCGTAGGCGAGAGTCGAAACTCGAGCGAATAAGAAGGCGTGATTGGAGGGGGGAGGGGGGCGTTTGTCGGCCGGCCTCGTCGCGCGCGGGCTGGCGGAGGAAAGAAGTAGGAGTCGCGCTGCTCGTCGAGCGGGCTAGGCGACTTAGATGCGGCAGCTGGAGTCGCCGGGCGAGGCTGGCATGCGAGCAGCTTCGTGGGCACCAGAGCCGACGTCAGGTCGCGCGGCACGCAGCGGCGGGTTGACGGCGGGTTGACGGCGGGTTGACGGCGGGCGGCGGGCGTAGCTGCGGTGTTGGTGGACGAGGACGGTAAACGCGGTTGCAGGCAGACGAGGAGGATGAGGATGAAGACGCGGCAGCAAGAAAAGACGAGCGCGCGGGTGGCGGAAGGGGGAAGCACGAGGGAAAAGAGGAAAAACTGTGTGGGGGGAGAGACGAGAGAGCGAGCGAGGCAGAGCAGAGAAGGGGAAAAGAGAGAGGGAAGAAAGAATGGAAGAAGCCAAGGTAGAGGCCGAGAGAGCGAGGTTAGGGAGGTACCGCGGGCGGTGGGAGGACCCCGGGCGTGACCAGGTCACTGCGCCAGCGCGCGCGCGGCGAAAAGGGACCTGAGCCGGCGCCGAAGATGCGAAAATAGCCTTGTACCCTTGGCCTTTTTGGGCAACTCGTGCTCCGTACTCGTACTCCGGGGCCAACCTACACCACGGGTACACGAGGCGGACGAGCCGGGGGCGATGGGCTGGTACTGTACTTGCCGCCTCGAGGCCCATGGCGATGCAATCATTTCAATCGTGTTTTTCTCCCGGCGCAGAGGCGCATCGCTCCTTTCATCTAAACTCCCCAGGTGCATGTCAGAAACCATTCTGTCCATCAAAGATGCAGGACGAGCAAGAGATGTGGTGGGACAGCCGGCAGCACCCATTCCCCTCTGTCGTCGCCTGCTCATTGTCAACGCCACCACCATGAACCCCATCGACTTGAACCCTCCTCCTTCTTCTCCTTCTCCTCTGCCTCTTGCAGTCGTTTTTGTTCTTTTTCTCTGCCCCGGCTCTTTTACCGAGACCCAGCCCCCATTCCCGGCGCGGTACTCTGTACATACATGCATCATATACCTACCTACCTTTGCTCAAGTATCTCCCTACTAGGTACCTGATACCTATACGCCCAAGCCCAGCTTGCTCGAGGTATCATTAGCTGCGGATACCTCGTCGCCTCCATCGTCAAGGGTACCGGTCCGGTACCTTTACTTTTCTCCTCCCCGCGGCGAATAAGGTAGCGAGCACTGTATGTACAGACAGACTGGGGTTAGTTGGCTAAAAAAAATCACAAAAAAAGGTACCCGCCTCTCCGCCGCCTCGTCCTCCTCGTTGAGCAGCACCACCCGCCCGCGCCTCGTCTGCCCGCCGCACCTCTCCGGCCTCGCCCTGCACGCGCCCTCTGCCACTTCACCCACGTTTTTGGATTCATTGCGCTCGTCGCTCGACGGCGAGTCGAATGCCGCCACACTCCTGCGCGTCCGGACATTCTTCACAATGTCGTTGCCGCCTTTGCGTGAGCCTTGTCATTTACCCCCCTGCCCCGTCTAGCTTCTTCTTTTCCTCTCTTAATCTCTCCCCCCAGTCGGTTCATGGATGGCTACTCACTCCGACAAGATGGACGCGACTCAGTCGAGGCACAACACGTCCAAAACACTGCCATGCCAACCCGTCCTTTATCGTCGTGACCCATCGAGTGCCCTCTTCTCTCGTCTGCTCTTCCCCATGTTAATCCTCCTCGCCTACACACCACGTCCAGTCCACCAGACTCATTACTCTTTGGCATGCAAACCGCTCACGCACCTTGCTCGATCCTCGACCCGACCCATCTGCTTGCCATGGCACTCTTCTCCTCCGATCTGCATGTACGCACCGGCAGGCAGGGACCCGAGAGCCGTTACCCGCTCTTCTTCAGATTGCATCATTGACGCGTCGCGAACGCCTCCACCGCATGACCCGGAGCGCGCATGAGCTACAACTCGCCTGTCATCTGCCAAATTGTCAAGCACTTGGCCGCTCTCTTTTCCATTCATCCCATTGCTTTTCGTCTTCGCCGGCTTGCTCCACAAGGCGTGCAAAGGCCGACGTAAATTGACGCCCCTTGTCCGCGTCTGAGGTTGCTGCCAGAAATAGTTGACCGTCCATCAGCCTTGCGTCTCACGTGGGGCGCCCCACTCATCCCATCCCGCCGCCTCGCGTGACTCAGCCATTTCCGCCAACCAAGTATTCATGTATTCGTACCTAGGCACGAATGGCTGTTTCACTGCCTTGTTCTTGATTCACCCTTCCATCACGATGTAAAGTACACCACCATGAAGCCAACCCAGCTGCCGACAACGCCCACCGCCGCATAGCAGCTGGTAAACATGAGCGGCAGAAATTCGTAGCGCTGCCCAAACGCGACCGGGTGCACCAGAGACGTGTAGGCAATGAGCGGTATGCTCACGGCAATGTACAGTGTGCTGAAGCGGTCCAGCAGAAACACCCTCGGCTTGCTCGACGCTGGCGCGAGCCGGTCAAAGGCCAGCAAGAACAGCACGAGCCAGAATACAGTGTAGACCGTCTTGATGGGGAACTCTGCGGGCGTGAACAGCAGTGGGAACAACGACACGTGGCCGGCCAGGGCTAGCGGTCGGAACGCGCTCAAATGCCGCCTGTCCCTCAGGGCGATGAGGCTAAAGGGGATGATGACGAGCAGAATGGCCTTTTCGTGGACATGCCAGCCAAACAAAAACGACGCATATCCGCACAGCGTGACGGCGCCGATAAAGTTCTCCCACGTGGCCTGCGAAAAGAGCTTGATGAGGGGCAGTCCTTGGAAGAGCAGCGTCAGGGCGAAGCACATCCTCGGAGTAATCTCGGGAAGAACCGCAAAGGCCGTATCGCCGACCAAACCACGGGTGACACTTCGAAGAGCGTCCGCGTTGACGGCAAGGCCGAGACGCGGCGCGACTGCGTTGATATTAGAGCGCGAAGACAAAAATGTCCCAATCTCTAGGTCGGGGTGGTGTCAGACTTACGGTGTATCAGGACGCGATCAGCCAGCGAGTAGAGCGCCCAGACATTGGGTGCCCAGTACGCGTGGCAGAGTCCGCGCGAAAAGGGGAACAGGCGGGTCAGCAGCTGCGGGATGGCTCCCATGAGGGCAAAGGGGCCGAACGCGACGGCAAATATGGCGGCGATCCCGGAGCCGAGCTTCAGGCAGTTGAGGAACTTGATGCGGAAGACGGACCGAGCCGAGAGGCAATAAGTGCGAAGCAGATACACAAAGTAGGCTGGCGCGAGGTAGAGATAGATGTGCTTGAAGCACAGCAGGGCGGCAAAGACGAGTCCGCTGTGGAGGAGCGTAGAGCTACAGCGCGCGAGAAGGAGAGACAGCAGCAGAATGCCGTACATGAAGCCATTGTACTGGAAATGGACATGGTCGATGATGAGCAGGCCCGGCGAGAGGAAGATGGAGAGAGCGGCGACCTGGGCAGAGCGGCGGGACACGGCGGGGGTCGAGTCGACAAACATCTGCAGGGCGTAGGCCAGAAGGAGCTCGCTGACGATGACGGAGGTGCGCTGAAAGTAGACTGTCTGCAGGCTCTCGTGGTTGAGGCTGTAGAGCTTGACCATGGCCGGGTCAATCAGGCGGCCGACGTGGGCGAGGAGCCACTCGAAGTAGGCAAAGAAGGGCGGGTAGTCGAGGGTCCATTCCGACGTCTGCTCATAGTACCACTCGGACACGGGGAGGCTGCTTGTGATGGCGAGCCAGTTGCGGTGGACCTCGAAGTCGGTCGACTTGCTGTTTGGGTTTGCCCTTGTTGGCCGGCTTGGAGCGAGAGAGGGCGGGAAAAGACGGACCACTTACTAGGCCGGGAAGAGGAGGACCTTGAAGGCGGCGGCGACGACGGCGCACTGCGTCAGGGTCGGATATGAGTCGGCCATTGGGCCGGGGCAGTCGGTGGAGGGCAGAGGGTCACTTCAGTCGTCTGCCGGCGCCGCCATGGTCAACGGGCTATCGTGGATGGACGGTTGGTGGTGGAGCAATCTTGGCCACACCGACACCTACATACAGTACATGTACTAGGCGCATGCCCGTGGCTGCCGTGCCCACCGCAAGTCTCGTACCTGCAGGCCCAGCCAGCAGTGTACTGTACCTACAGTATGTACGGAGCACCAGGGACCTGTGGAAAAATATATACCAGAATACCAGTCATCTCTAACGGAGGTGCCTCCACTTTTGGCAGAGGACTGGTTTTTCAACAGGACCGATCTGGACCCTCTAGGTGCGCACAGCCACACCGCAGCTCCCTTGTGGCTGGAGAAAGCTTCCTCGTTGAGCTTCCAAGTGCCTCGTCCCTCCAGATGCCGTCCGTCG
Organism: Ophiocordyceps robertsii; assembly: GCA_027405785.1. NCBI lineage: Eukaryota > Fungi > Ascomycota > Sordariomycetes > Hypocreales > Ophiocordycipitaceae > Ophiocordyceps > Ophiocordyceps robertsii. The sequence continues at coordinate 11,508 of JAPEBW010000373.1, read as the reverse complement.
TTTGCATTTGCATGTACTTGTTCTCCCCAATACCACGACATTTGAGCCGTAATGCTCTCTCGCCGTGGCCCTTTGCCCACCACACCCTTTGCTTTTTCCCCACGCCTTGCCTCACTTGTTTCAGGTCGTTGCATTCTAAAGCCCGTCAGCGCTGGGCGCCGAGCTTAAACCAGGGGTCTCGACAAGGACGCCCACTAGGTAGCAAAGTGTCCTCTACAGGCCGGGCCCCGAGTGCAACCTCTCCGGCCGCTGCCCCTCGCATCACTTCTCCGAACTCTCTCGCCTCTTCATCCCCATCTTCTTTCATCCTCACGTCCTCATCCGTCTCGGCCGCGTCAATTCCAGCCTCCAGACGAGGCCGCGATGCGAGTTTCAGGCCTCCCCGCCGCATTGGCAGCCCTGCTCGCCGCCCATGTCTGCCGCTCCCAGTCGCTCATCCCCGAGCTCAGCTTTGGGCAATCGGGACGGTTCGCCTCACCCGCTTCCTCTTGGACAGCTTTGCTGAGCTTCGGCTGACCTGCCGCTTGCCCCCGTTCTCCAGATTGAGTTCCGACGACAGCCCCGGGCGCATCCCCAACTTTGCCCTCTCGGGCCAGCCCCAGCCGCCCCAGCTCCTCTCGAACCGTCTCATCCTCACGCCCGTCGCCCCCGGCAATCAGCGCGGCGCCATCTGGGCCGAGAAGGCCCTCACGCGCTCCGCCTGGGAGGCCGACATCGAGTTCCGCGCCAGCGGCGGCGAGCGAGGCGGTGGCAACATCAACTTTTGGCTCGTGCGCCAGGGCGGCCACGAGGTCGGCTCAAACAGCATCTACTCGGTCGGCAAGTTTGACGGCCTCGGCCTCGTCATCGATACCCACGGCGGCTCCGGCGGCATGGTCCGCGGGTTTCTCAACGACGGCTCCGTCGACTTCGCCCACCAGCAAAGCATCGACAAGCTCGCCTTTGGCCAATGCCAGTACTCGTATCGCAACCTCGGCCGCCCCACGCGCATCAAGCTGCGACAGACGCACGACACCTTCAAGGTCGAGGTCGACGACCACCCTTGCTTCGACACCACAAAGGTCAGCCTGCCGGCCGGGTACAACTTTGGCATCACGGCCGCCACCCCGGACAACCCGGATTCTTTTGAGGTCTTCAAAATGGTCGTCCAGTCCGACTCGACCGTGTCGGGCGACGCCGATGCTGCCGCGCAACAAAACACGCACAAATACACCACTCAGCAGCAGCAGCAGCCCCTCAAGGGCGGCGCGAGCAGCACCATGGCCGACGAGCCGGCCGACCACTTCAAGACGTCGGCGGCACAGTTCGAAGACCTGCACAACCGGCTGCAGGTCCTCATGCACCAACTCTCGACCGTCACCGCCACCATTGTCGAGCTCCAGCACGACGACGAGGACCGGCACAAGCAGACGACAAAGGCCCTCGACGCCCTGCGCTCCCAGCTGTCGGGGGCGCACCAGACCGAGGACCTTCTCAACCGCGTCAAGGATCTCGAGAAGGAGGTGCACGGCATGCGCAACGACATCAACAAAAAGTTTTCGGCCCACCACGACTCCTTCCAGGACTACCTCAGCGACCACCATGCCAATCTTGCCGACGTCGTGGCCGAGTCCATGCCCGGCCACGGCAAGCTCATTGTCGTCTTTGTCGGCACTCAGGTCTTTCTCGCCCTCGCCTACGTCGTCTACAAGAGGCGCAGGGCAAACAGCCCCAAAAAATACCTCTGAGCGTCACCGAGCGAGCGTCACCGAGCGAGAGAGGGGGCCGAGGGAAGAGAAGCGCGGAGGGGGAGCTGTGAGGTCTTTGCGCCATTAATTCGTACATTAAGCATCTACAACAAGTAGGAAATCATGCACGTGCCCACGACGTGACGATCATCCGGGGTCCCAGTGAGATTTGACAAGAGGACTCCGGCAGCTTGGGTGCTCCGTCTCTTGCGCTGCCGCGGCATGGAGCCCCTGAACCATGTTGGCGCACCGTCTCTCTTGCACAAAGAGAGACGGAAACCATGTACGCTCGCCCGGCGCTCAACGCCAGTCACCCCCCGTCCCCCAATCTCAACACAGCCAGCTCTCCCCGTCGCCGCCGTTGTTGATGACGTCGAGCAACTCGGCCCCCTTGGGCGCCGACGTCAGGTTCTCGTAGCCGTCGGGCGTGACAAGGATGCAGTCCTCTATGCGCACGCCGCCGACCGGGTAGAAGCCCTCGAGAACGTCTGCGTCGATGAAGCGCGCGTGCTTGGGATCGGCCAGAAAGGCAGCCTTGAGGAATGGACGGCAAAAGTAGATGCCCGGCTCGACCGTCACGACCATGTTGGGCCTCAGCTTGCCCTTGGTCGATGTCCCCTCCGGGGCACTGCTGCTACTGCCGTCGGCCTTGAGCTCCTCTGCCATGTCAGCCAGTGTCTCTGGCGTAATGGCCAAGCGCTTCCCGCCGACGAAGCGACGGGGGCGCGACGGGGCCAGGAGGGGGAATCCGCCATCGACGTCGTGCACCTCAAGCCCGACATGGTGTCCCAGGCCGTGGGGGAAAAAGGCAGCGACAGTTCCCGCACGCGCGATATCGTCGCGATCACCCCTGAGGATGCCGAGCTGGAGGAGGCCGGTAAGCGCGACGGCGGCGGCGTGAAGGTGCAAATGGTAGTACACGGCGCCCGGCCGGACCCTTGCGATGCACTCTTCCTGCATGCGCTGAACAATGGCGTGGACGGCGGCGGCACGGGGCGAAAAGGAGCCCAATAGCGGCAAGGTGCGCGTCACGTCGCTGGCGTAGCAGTCCCACTCGCATCCGGCATCGATGAGGACGAGCTGCCTGCCCACGAGCGGCGCGTCATTGTCGACGTAGTGCAGCGTCGCCGCGTTGGCGCCCGCGCCCGCGATGGCCCCGTAGGCCTGCGACCGGGTGCCGCGCACATGGCAGGCGGCCTGAAACAAGGCCTCGACGTCTCGCTCGTTGGTGAGCCGGAGCAGGCGCTCTGCGACAGAGCGGTGCGCCGCGCTCGAGACGTCGTTTGCTCGGCGAATCATGGCCACCTCGTAGTCCGTCTTGACGACGCGCGCGCGGTCCATGGCGGGCCGGAGGCGGGCGTCATCGGTGCTGGTCTTGGCCACCGCCGCCCCTGGGCCAGCGCCGGCGCCCCCTTCTGGATGAAGCGGCGGAGTCTGGTCCGGGTGCAAGACGTAGACGGTCGAGGCGGCGGCGTGATGGCGGCCCACGTAGCCGGGCAGCTGGGCGGCATAGCGGGCATCATCGACATCCGCGAGCTGCATACAGCGCTGCGGCGACGGCTTGGACCCGTACCAGAGCACATCACTCGGCGCGACGTGAGGAACCCAGAGGATGAGGTGGTCGGCGGTAATGTCGTAGGTGACGTGGCAGCCGGCAAAGTTGACGCCGGCAAGGTAGAAGAAGCTGCACGTTCCAGTATCAGCACGCCGTCGCCGTCAACAAGGCCGCGTGATGAGACGACGGGGGATTCCTACTATCGACGTTGGCGGAAGGGCCGTGGCTGGTCCGAGTCGTCCAAATTGACCTCGGGCTGACCTGCGAGATAGATGAGGCCATTGTCGACGGCAAGTTCGGCGGCGACGCGGCGAGCGTGAAGCTTGCCTGGTGGGCGAGGTCAGACAGACCCAGGGGGGGGTGCAGAGGGCATTTCAGGTAGAAGCCAGCATTGGCAAGAGAGTCTCCAACGTACCGGGATACTTGGCAATGGGCCTCTCGTGCCTCGCCGTCGCCGTCGCCGTCTCTTCCCCTCGGCCCTGGACGCTCAAAGGCCTTTGGGCCGCCGCCGCCGTCGTCCATTGCCAGTCAGCCCCCCTCTGATGTGCATGGCCAAAGCACGCATGGCTTGGCTGCGCTGCCTGCTATCGGGCAGATGGTGGCGGCACTTACAGAGCATCCAAGTCGCGCTCGACGACGTCGCGGCGGCCTGGCTTCATTTCGGATTCGCCGGGTTGATTGATGGAGAGACAGATTTCGTTGTTTGCATGTACGAAATAGTAGGTAGTGCAGGTATCCAGGTATCTACCTAGGTACCTTCGCGCGCCGGGCTAGGTTAAGAACAGGGGATGGGTGACCGTTATAGGTGTGTATGATAGTTATAAGTGGGTCTATAACCATATTGTGATTGGTGTGACGGTGTTGGGGCGGGTGTCGTAGTGATAGTTAGTTATAGCTGCGACACACTAATCACAGTGACTATAGCGTAGCATTTATAGCGCCTATTATAGTCACTACGTGCGATAAAATAAATAATACTATATAATAGTTATATAGTCTATAACTATATTAAGAATAGAGCTATATTAAATATATAAAGTACGTTTAAACTTATACCTATAATATATAAAAATATTATATTATATAAAGTAACTATTATACTACTACTATAATTATTAACGTAAGGCAATACTATTATATTAAAGCCTTTATATTGCTTCTCCTTAAGGTATTTATTCCGTAATAGTATTAATGCTATTATTATTATTATATTAGCATAAACCTTTAATACTATAACTATATTATAGGTATAAACTTATATTAGTATTATATTATTATTATACTAGTATAAGCTTTTAATGCTATAATCGTATCGTAAGCGTAAAACTATATTAATATCGTATTATTATTATAATATCTTAAGAGGTAATTATAACCTTTATCTATATTGCTATTGCTAACCTATTATAATAAATATTATTAAAGTTATAGGTATATAAGATATTATAGCGGCCTCTTAATTAGTCTTTATAATTACCTTACTAATAACCTATAATATATATAGTATATATAAGCTATACTAAATATAAAAAGCAGTTAAGTATTAAAGTAAGTATATCCTAGATATTTAATTCTTTATTAAATCGTATATCGCTATTATAAACGGTCTACTTATACCTCGCGCTACGCACTATTTTTAACCTATTCAATCCCGTCTTCCCGCGCGCTTATTATAAATCTTAAAGTAATGCCTTATTCCCGCGCGCTTATTATAAATCTTAGAGCAATGCCTTATTCTACGCGCTTATTATAAATCTTAAAGTAATGCCCTATTCCCGCGCGCCTATTATAAATCTTAAAGTAATGCTTTATTCCCGCGCGCTTATTATAAATCCTAAAGGAATGCCCTATTCTTAGTAATCTTATTATAAATCCTAAAGTAATGCCTTATTCTTACGCGCTTATTATAAATCTTAAAGTAATACCCTATTCTTAGTAATCTTAGTTTATTATTAGTTAGTTATTCCGAAAAAAAGAGATACCGTCGCCCCTTATATTTATCGTCGTGTTCTTAATAGCACTAAGCTAAGGATCGATAGCTATATTAGTCTCGGTATTTATAAGGTCTTTATTTATAGGCTTAATAGCAGCGGCTAGCTAGTTCTCGCTAAGCTTAAAATCCTCGGCACTCGTAACGTTATTTTTATTTATAAGCTCGATATTAGCTGTTAATTAGTTCTTATTACGCTTCGTGCCTTTAGTAGTAGTCTACTTCTTATTTTTTCTCTCTTATATATAATAGTAAAAGTACGCTTAGTAAAAGTGCATAATGCTAAAGATCCTTTTTTAATAAGTATCGATTATCTACTTTTTCTATTCTAAGAATATATTACGCTTCCCTTAAGTCTATCCCGTTTAGTTATCTTCGCTTTTAATAGTAAGTAAGAAGAGCTCCTTAATAACCTATTCTCTTAAAAAGTTAGGCTCGTTATCCTTAAGCGGCCCCTTAGCCTTAGCCTTAAAGGCTCGCTTCTTTTAACTAAGAGCGATAAAGGTAGTCGATTTAGTCTTAAAAGTCTTAGGGGCCTTAAAAGTCTTAAGAGCCTTAAAAGTCTTAAGAGCCTTAAAAGTCTTAAGAGCTTTAAAAGTCTTAAGAGCCTTAAAAGTCTTAAGAGCCTTAAAGGCTTTAAAGGCCTTAAAAACCTTAAACGTAAAATCTATTACTTTATCGTTAGTATATAGGTATTTAGTAATATAGGTTATAAAAAAAATACTTATTATTGCCTTTTCTTTATCGTCGCTGCTTAAGGAGGTAAAGTCTGCCTTCGTAGATTTTCACTTTCGAACTAAAGTTTTATTACGTCGAGTTATAAATAGCGGCGCCTAAACTTTAGTAACTAATAAGCTATTATTATTAAAAGGTAGTTTATTCTTATAATTAAGGTTAGATACCTTAAGGTATTTAATTATCTAATAAGCACTATCCTTAGAACTTAGCTAAAGTCGTTTAGTCGATCCCTTTATTCGTATCTTTACTACGCTATATTAAAGCAGTGTCGTAGCGGTTAGGAAACGTTCGGTAAAAGTCTTCTAAGCCTTAAAAAGGCCGGCCTTAGTATGGCCCGCGGTACTTATTAGAGCCCCGACGAACTATATCGTTATAAGCCTTATAAGCTAAGGATTGTTATATTTAAGGGCTTTTTTATAAGCGGCGTTTAAAGAGCGGCGGATCGGATCGTATCGCAAGGCGTATACCTTATTAAAAGTGTTTATCGGCGTGCTATTAGTAGTCTTAATAGACTTAGAGATCTTAACTTTACTAATATTTATATTAAAAGGGCCTAATTTATAAGCAGCTAGTAAATCGGAAGTAGCTTAAGCTATAAAATCCTACGGCGTTAAAGATATTTAGTATAGTGCGTTAGTAAGGTAAAAGTGCTAACTCTTATTTAGTATAGCTACTAAAGTAAACTTATGCTTATCCTTAAGGAGAAATCTATAATAAAGTAAATATAAATACTAAGGAAGAAAAAAAAAGATTTATTATATAAGAGGTAAATAAAGCCTTTTATATAGTTAGTTATTTAGTAAAGTAAAGTAAAGTAAACGTACTGCTTTACTAAAAAGTAAAGTAAAGGAGGAGTTAAGTGTTTTATATATAGAAGTATAAGGTTAAGTAAATATACTTAAAGCGTTAGCTACTTTTAAATAGCTTACTAAATACTAGACCTAGGTTTTAGGTATAAGCGTAGCTAGTATAAAGTAGTGTATTATAAAGAAAGAGGGCTAGTAGCTTATAGTTAAGTATATCTAAGATTATATTAAGGTCTTAAAGGCCGTTATACTATACTAAGATCTTAAAATATTAAAATCTCTTACCGCCTTAGCTTAATATACGCTTACCTTAAGCCTATATATAGCAATATAAGGAGTAAGTTTAAGCTTATAAGATTATAAAGTGGCTTAGCTAGTATAAGAAGGTATTTATATATTATAAGAAGTAGTAACTCCTTTATATACTTTAAAGGCAAGGCCTAGCTTAGTAGTTAGCGCAGCTTCGTATAGTAAACGAGCAGCTAAGCTAAGATTATATACGCGTTATATATTATTAAGTAAATAAAAGACTATCGTAATACTATTATAAGTATACTATTATAACTATAGTAAATAGTGCTTATATACTACGTATAAACTTTATTATACGATACGTTAACTAAGAATATAGAGCATAAGGCAAATATATTTAAAGTAAAATTAAAAGACTTATATTATTATTAGTATATTTAATAGTAAGCGACCTATTTAAAGTAAGATCCTAATTCTATTAGTAAAGCAAAGTCTATTTAAGACTACTATAATAACTTAAAGTCTATAATACTTATATATAAAAATTATAAAGCTAAATTTTACCTTAGAATAAAACGTATATTTAGTATCTAAACTTTATTAACGCGCTTATAAAGAGCCTATACTATATAGTATAAAGTTAGTATTAGCTTTATAAAGTAAGGGCACCTACTTACTTATAGCAATACCGACCTATATATAAAAGACTAGCTTTATAAAAAATATCCTTATTACCTCCTATAAACTAGCTGCTTTAATTATCTTTATCGTCGCTAATAGACTTAAGGATATAGAAGTTCCGATAAGCTATAATCTTAACTAAGCTATCTTTCCCTCCCGTATTCCGCTTTTTATAGCCTTAAGGTTCTTAAAGACGGAGGCTAATATTGCTAATATTAAGGCGGAGCTCGTTATACTTATTAATATCGGCGTATATATTAAAGCGTGCGCTAATAACTTATTGCATATATATTTACTCGTTATCTATAACTTACTTTTATTTAATCGCCGTAAAGTTCTCCTTATTATATTCTATCTTAAGGTATAACTTAAGATCGACTTAAACGACTATAGCGAGATATTAGCTACAATTATTTTACGGTATAAAAGTAAACTTACGCTTATACTATTTTATTACCTTCTTAAGTAACTTATAAAAGTCGATACTACGCTTCGAGAAGTTAAATACTATTATATAGTCCTTAATAGAGAACTTATCTTTAAGTATATCTTAGATATACTTAATATCTTTAAGCGCCTTAAAGCGCGCGTTTATTTCGGAAAGGCGGGCGATATATCTCTACTAATATATCGTTAGTATATATTTACTTAAGTAGATAATAGGTTAGTATTACTTACTTAAAAGTTCTTAAATAACCGAGACTTTTACTAATTAAAGTTACCTATAATCCTCCTATATCTAAGCTCTTTATATTAATTACGGTTAAGCTATTCTAGCTCCTTAAAGTAGTAGTTAAGTGCTAGTCTAATACGCTTCTTATTTATATTAATTAAAAAGAGCACTTTAGCTATAGTCTTAAACTATATAAATATGTCCTTAACTTCTTCGTCAGACGCTATTAAGTTACGCTTCCGCTTCCGCTTAAGTTTATAGGCATCGTTAAACTAAGCGGAGCTAACGTCGTATTTAAGAGCGCCTTATAAAAAATTAGTATATATATATATACCGCGCACTTATTATACTTACTGCCTTTTACGTAGCTTATTCGGCTAATATTTAAGGCCGCTCCTTATTATTACCCGACTTAATAAAAAGAGACTTTTAAAAGTTATTCTCTTTAAGGTATTAAGTGTTTAAGATCGTAAACTTAAGGTTTAGATTAATTTCTATTATAAAGGTAAAGCTATAGCGTTATTATCTTAAGCTAGACTTAATCTATTAAGTAATATAAGAGTATATAGTAGTAATAATAGTAAAAAGAAAATCGGTATTAAATAGATATTACCTTAGCCGGAAAGGATTACCTATATATATATCTTTTACCTTATATATACCCTTCTTTACCTTTACTTTTTAGTACTACCTTAGTAATTCTTAGCGCTGCTAAACCCTAGCTTTATTAAAACTAAGCATTATTAAATCGCTTACTAAACTTAACTAAAAACTATAAACTTTAAGTAGGTTATTATTAGCATTATATATAAGTTAATCTAGTGCTATTTAATAGCTACGTCGCTAATAATTATATGTTTAGATATCTTAAAAGACTTTAAGAACGACGCGTGCTTTAAGTTAAACGAGCGCTACTAACTTAAATATCGCCGCCTATCAACGCTTAGTATTTTACTTAGCGTTTCTCTTACTACCGAAAACGGCACCTACCGCGGATAGGTGCGCGAGTCCTTTCGCTACGAAGTTAAAAAGATCTTAAACGCGGGCTATATATGCTAGTATTACGTTAACCGCGTTAGTAAGGGAGAAAATAGACTTAAGGGGCAACTTACTAAGGCGCGATAGCTTTAAACTAGTAGCGCGAGGATTTATACTAGCGATTTAGACTTAAACTTAGGCTTCCTTATATAGCTAGACTTAGTAAGTAAAGCGGGATTCTACGATAGCTAGCTACGGGGGTGCTTTAATAAGCAGACGCTATAGCGGTACGGGGCACTAAACGTATATAATAAGTATTGCCTAACTAGTAATATAATCGTCGTTCTCGTTGATATATAGTAACTATATTATAAATATACCGCGACTTTACTATTATTCCGTTATAATTTATAGCTAGCGCTTAGTTATACGCTATATAGACGGATTTACAGCTTAAATAAAAGCTTAGAAAACCTAGAGTCGCTAAGACGACTAAAATAACGCCGACGATAGCGCTTTAAGTCTTAGTATTACTATTAATAACTAAATTGCTAAGATCGATAATAAGGATATCTATAAAGGTTTACCGGATAACGGGCTAGACTTTTTATAACCTAGCACCGTAAACGGCATAGACCTTAGCGAGGCTTAAGGCGTTACTAATTATAAAAACAATAAGTATAACGGCGAGATTCTCTTAAATAAGGTAAATTGGATTTTATAGCTAAGTTATACTATATTAAACGACTCGCTATATAATAACGATGTTCTTAAAGTATAAGTAGCTTTATAGGCTAAAGCTATACTAGCGCTACTTAATAATAAATACTTAGACGATTATAAATTTAACAATAATAATAACGATAAGTAAAGTAGCGGTAGTATTAATAGCGACGCCTTAGCTTAAACTCTTATTATCGACCTTTTTTAATACTAGCCTACCGCTTCCTATATGCTAAATATAATAAAAACTATTAATAACTTAACTTTAGTGCCCTTTTTATAATATCGATAGCTAGTAATAGATATTACTATAAAGGTCCGCTATAAGCTAACGTTACTTAAACTCTTAGTATTTAAGACCGCTATTACGGAACCCCTAACGTTTCTCGTACATTAAGTAGTCTCGTATAATTTATCTAATTTAAATTTACTAGCCGGAAAGGGAGAAGAAGACTTAGTATAAGCTACTAGACCGAATAAGGTAAGGGTATCTTATTGTGCGGATTTCTCGGGTTAAAACTAGCTAGAGAAGAAGAAAGAAAGAAAGGAAAGGAGTCGAGGGAAGGAGGAGGAAGGACCTCCTTTTATACCTTTCTAAGACCACTAAAGGGCTTTCCTTTTACATGCTTTTACATACTTTTACATACTAATCTATAACTTATACCTCGTATAACTTATAAGGTCACTAAACCACTTCTTAGGCTAATAAAAATAGCTTACGCTATCTTTATTACTAGTTATAAGTAATATACGCTCTATTACTTACGACCAGCCTATAAGACTAGATATCCTTATCTTAAAACCTTCTATAAGATTCTATCCTCTTTTAAAGGGAAGGCCTCCCGCCTTAGCTTTATATAAGGCATCGGTTAATTATATAAGGCATCGGTCGATCGTGTAATATAAATCCTATTGCTAGCTAAAGCTAACCTAAGCCGATTATAGGCGTATTTAACCTATACCGCTTATAGCTAATACTAGCCGTCTTTAACCGTTAGGCTATATCGTCTCTCTTATAACTACTAGTATCTACTTTAATAGTTATATCTTATAACTAGCGGTATCTACTCTACTAGTCACTCCTTTATATCTAGCGGTATTTACTTTACTAGATATTAATACTTCCTTAGTACTTAAGATTACTAACGGAATAAGGTTTCCGTTATATATTCCCCTCTTTAAGGTCTTTTTAAACTTAGAAAGACAAACGTTCTTTTCTCTTAGGTTATTCTTAACCTTTAAAAAACTACCTAAACATTTAAAGAAATCTTACTTTAAAGAGAGTAACCTTAAGAATTCTTTAAAGAAAATCTTATTCTTTTATCTCTATAGATCTTTCTCCTAAAAATCTAATCTTAGATTTCTCTCTTACTTTTACTATCTAA